>QVOA01011852.1:0-25267 GCA_014825685.1 Pseudomyrmex cubaensis | reverse complement strand
TTTGTGCAATTTATTTTTACAGACACGCCGTTTTGTTAATTTTATTTATGGTTATTGAAGATGAGAGCGTGTACCACACTCGCGGTTAACCCGTTATCTATTTTTTGACGTAATATTACATCACATGCACTATCCCATAGTTAGTCACAGATTTATGTCCTTTCAATTTACATTACAATGTTTTATTAAAATACATTTTTTTTAAATAACGGAGTTATTTTGCATTTTCTGAAATCATATCTTCAGACCATTTAGATAGATAGAAAGGAAATCAATCACGCGTTACTGATGTTAAAAATTAATGACCTACAACCGCGCATATCGAACATAAAAAATTATCGCAAATTATCGAGAAGATACCGAGTGCTTTAACGAACGTAATACTGGATCATTAAGTATGAAACTTGGCAAATGTATAAAAATTCAGATGACACGCAATTCGCACGAGAAAAGAAAAGACCGAGCAAGTGTCATCGCGATTATTAACGATGACGGAACATTGTTTAGACTTTTTTTGTGTCCATTTGTTATTTTTCGGCATGTATTAAAATATAAATAATTTAAAATGTATATACAACTAACTTTATATAACTTGACAAACATATTTGTCGAGTTTCATACTTGATGATTCAATAATTCGCTGTCACGATAGATAAGTCAAGGCTACATTTCTTGCCGCACATACTCGCGGCGGCAACATGTGAAACGTCGTCGACACAATATAACGAAATATATATTACACACGAATACCGTTACAGAACTGGTAACACACGATGGCACAAAGACTTTGAAAACACGGGGGCAGTGTACTTTTGCGTACAAGCTCTCGTATCGTCTCTTTCTTATCGCCGCGGCAGAATTCATCTCCGTCAGAGAGCTGAATTCATTGTCGAGCACAGTTTTCGAAGAAATTCTGTTCACGCGATTACATAATTAATATTTACGTTTTAAATGTGTGAGTGTTTTAGTACATTTAATTATTATTTAATTACTTAATGTTTTTAGTACATTTTGCTTCAGAGCTCAGTGAAAATCTATAATGAGCGCGACGTGAACTGTGGGTTTTCCGTGTTCGAATTTTGTTAAGAAGCTGTCGCGAAAAAAGACGCGCACGTGCGTACGTGCGCTTGTCACATCTATTTATATCAATATACAAACATCACGTTTCACGTGAAATGTCGGTTACAGGTGCAAATGCACTGATGGAAATGCGCTGGATGGTATATTTACCCAAGTCTCAGTCGCGCTCTTCACCAGAGCTCTTGCTCCGGAAGTGTCGGCACAAGTTCCTAGCGCGTCGTGCGTTCGTGCGTCGTGCGTGGGAGGACGGATATCTTGCGGTGCTCACGTGCGTGCCAATTCGCGCGACGCGACGTTCACGCTACACTAAGCTGACCGATCGATCTCGCGCGGTCTCATGCTTTTTGATCCGATTGCTCTGTCTTCTTCTCTCTCTCCTTGGTGTGTACGTCCTCGTGCTGCTTGGCAGATCGCGCGCAGTGGATTGGTCGCGGAGATAAAGGCCTTTCTCGAGGCACTGTGAAACTTTGACACCGTTGCTTCAGCCGGCCGACCCCACCAACCGCCCGAGGCGAATGCGCTACGCAAATACAAGCCTTTGATCGGTCACATACGCGCGCGCGCGCGCGCTCACGGGCGGATGCCTGGTCAGCTGACTAGATGGTGTACGCTGTGCGGCAATGAAATGGTTTCGCGAAAAGAAGAGAATTCCCTCTCTGCGCGCGGTTCTTTTTTAACCTAGCGATTGGCTGGAAGCAACTCTTGCGATTAATTGCTCGAGCGACGAGTCGGTGACTGTTGAAGTCAGTCGCTTCGTTATCGACTTTACGTCGTCGCGCGGAATAAATTTAACAACTTCTTTGACGACTGGGTTTTGAAAAGTTAGGAGACGAAGCTTGTAGCTCATTTGCGGGGAACGAAGAGACATTTACGCTCGTTGATGACGGACGTTGATGTCAACGATTTCTTCTTAAACTGCGATATCGGATCTCGTACTGACATCTGCACGTCGCGCGGATAATCTTCAGCAAACCGTCTTCTTGGAACGCGAGCAAGACACGCAATAGATTAATCACGCTCTTATATACAGAGTGACGCAGAAACACGTGTAATGGAATTAATTTATTAACATGGTAAAATTAAACAAAAAATCGTACAACGACGAAAGCTATGTTTTTCTGAAAGACAATTTAATGTGAAAAAAAATCTTTACTGTAAAAATTTACAAAATTGGAGTCAGGGGAGAATTGGCTGCGAATTTTTGTTGTCGAAGTCGCGCAAGTTCTTCTGGAGATGTCATCATCGCGTTTAACGGAGTCTCCTGGCTTCGCGCTCCGATTCCAACAGCGTCAGGATGTCTCCCTCGCGAACCGGACCCTTGACGTTCCTGATGAGCTGTCGGTTCTGCTCGTTCAGGAACTCAACTTTTACTTGCGTGCACTGCCCCTGAGACCCGGTACGGCCGAGGACCTTCACCACTCTCGCGCGAACTATGGGCTTCTCCATGCTTCACGGGTTTCTGCAATCACGCACATAGTTGTCGAAGTTTAGAAACATATTACCGATATATATATATATATATATATATATATATATATAATCACCGCTTTGTATCGGATATTTTATTGATATACCGTTTTTCGCGCATGCGAAGATCCAACACTTTCGTCCGCGACACTGAATCGTTTGGTCGCTTTGGTCCACGCTTGGGGATCAAATGACATTTTGATTGTGTTCCAAGTGAAAGAGAACGCGCGCCAAATAAGGGTATTCCGAAGAAAGTCTGACTGAGAAATTTGCGGAGACAATTTAAGACACTTTGCGCATCGTTCGAGAAAAAAAATACAAAAATGTCTTGAGTTTATGTGTTGAAACTTGAATTTCAATGTCGTACGAAGTTTTATTTCAGTGATAAAATCTAGCAACACCGGTGTGTCTCGTCGAACGCTTAAAAATAGAACCGGTCTCCATTGGCTGCACGAGTCACGTGCCTCTCTCTCGGTTTCAAACGGCGAAATTTTCGGCGCACAATTCAGTCTCGCGCTCTCAATACCGTTGATGATTAAAAATCATTTCGTAGAGAGGATCAAGAAATTCATCATATCACCATTTATTTGTGCTTTATTACGAAATTGTAACGTCTCTCTGCTAAAACTGAGATACGAAGATTACAATGTAAGTTTTCGATTTGTCGAAGCGTCGATGTTGTTTCTCGCATCGCGCGCAAAAAAACAGACTTTTCGTTTCGAAGAAATTAAAATTTTCTCACATACATTCGCACGCGCGCGCGCGCATACACATACGCACATATAGTCGCACGACATTTGCGTATTCTCCTCCGTTCATATAAAAATTACTAGTACTTGAAAAAGAATGTCGCAGAGAGATCGCGCATATGTGTGGCCTGACGTACGTGGCACGTCAATGCGCGCGCGCGTGTGCGTGTGCGTGTGTGTGTGTACGCGCGTAAATATACACATGATGTGATTCTATACAAGCGATTAATTGCAAATTGGATTTTTCTATGCTGCGCGCTCGCTCGCAAAGTTTTGAACAAACGCGGTGCGCACGTATTTTTGCAGATAACGCACAAAAAAAATGATTTTCTTTTTTACGAAAATACATTAAAACGCAACTTAAAAAATATTCAATCCTAAATTCGGTAAACTCGAAACATCTACGTATGAAAGACACATTTTAACGATCGATCAAGAGCATCGATTAGTTTATCAAAAATATCATCACCACAAAAAAATGTGTGTTGTATTAAGTATGTCATTCAACTTAAATTCTAAGTATTACCGCGCCACACGTGTGTGATAATCTTGACAAAAGTCAACGTGAACAAAATAATGGAACAACTAAGATTACAAGTGTGATAAAACTACTAAGTAAAAATACTGTTTCTCTGTCACTTATTTGGATAACAATCGCCGCACAATGGCGAAGGAAACGTATCTGGTATACCGACAAACGCGGTGCGCGGTTTTAACGGAAAAATATATTGCGAGCTACTGCGACGATGGATGAGTTGTAAAATTGACTTTCGTGATAGATTCTATTACCTCGCAACGTTTTCTCTATCGCTATAAATTCATTTACTGATGTGAGAGAAAAACAATCGGGTCATGTGGTTCTCTTCGTTATTATTTACATCATCTCTTTCTCTCTCTCTCTCTCTCTCTCTCGTGTACTTATCGCACGCACGATAGCTCCACATCTGATATCTTGTAAAAAAAAAAAAAAAAGAACAAACCTTTGCTCTCTTCATCCGCCACGAGAGCAATAAACAAATTGTTGCTTCTCGTAGATTTGCATTCTTTTTTTGTTTCAAGTTGATTACAGCCGCGTCAATGTTGCAACATCAGCAGCATGTTAATTGAACATGATCAAAGTCGATTCTGATATTGAACCTCTCACTCACCTCGTCAGTCGTTAAAAAATGATAATCCGCAGAATGTAAATATCGCGCGTGTAGGCCGCGGAAAGAAATCGCATTTTTACAAAAACTCCGATTCGAGTTAAATCACATTACATTCCGTTAGAACGCACACAGACGCATTCTCTCTGTCTATTTTTCCATCTCTCTTTTTTTTTTATACACGCAGCTTTTATACAATTCTCTCTCTCTCTCGTCGTTTGTAATAGTCGTCGTATGTAATTTACACGCTATATAATAAGTGTAACGATATTTTACGTAGACTCGCACTTAGAAAGCAACGCCCAGGCAGCTAGTGATTGGTCAAGTGTGAGCTTTTTACAATAAAACGCTTCTTTCTTTCCCTCCCCTTTCCCCCGAGAATCCCCTTCCCCTAATCTTTTCCCGTAACTACAGAGAAATATACAAACGCCGCCGAACGTACTTACACCGATATTTAAGAAACATCTGGGGAGAGATTTTGTGCATGTGATTATGTGTGTGAGACGCGTCGCGAATGCGCTTTTTGTTTTTTCTTCTACCGCGTTTGTTCCAGCCGGGAAAAACGCTGCTCGCGAAGTGTGTAACTTTCTTTTTTCACGAATTGCTCGTTTTGTTCACGCGGAAAACGTCGTCATTATTGCGAAGTAATTAACACACGCGGTGATTTTTTTCTCTTCACGTGATCGAAATAAATCTGTGCGGAGTGATTTTCTCTCTTTTCCTCTTTTTTTTTTTTTGCCTACCTACTTATAAAAACCTCTAAATTTTGTCGCGCTCACGAGTTGAAAGGACACGAGTGAGATTCCTTTTCCCTCTCTCCCCCGGCAAGTTCGTAAATCGGCTATAAATTCGCTGATATAATTTCGCAGCACACCGACGAGAAAGTGTGTTGCCTTGTTGAACGAGATCCACCTATTGTTCGATGCGCGATCGAAAGTGGTTCGACACAACCTCTGTATTTGTGTGTGTATGTGTGTGTGTGTCTGCGTGCTATTTGCGCCTACCTAGTCGATCTATGTAAAACCTATTCGTCTCTCGAACCACAAAACTCTTCCGAGATTTCTCGCGCGGTAACTTTCTCGTTTCTTTCTCTTACAATCGAAAAACTAACGAAGTAACGATATCGTCGTTTTCTGCTAAACGGCAGAAAAAATCACTCGGTTCGTTTGTTTTGGTACCGTCGTACAAGCTATAACTATGATATATAATAGTACTTAAAGCACCCTTCGAGAATTGTTGTAACGCTATACGTTTCCAATGGAATCGATAGAAAATATAATTAAAGGCAGACAAAAAAATCTTGCGCGGGAAAAACGTGACCTAAGTCACGTGTGTGTCAAAAATTTTCGCGAACGGTTTTTGATGATCAAACACGACTTCAGCAGTGTAATTAAATCCCCTTCTCTTTCTCTCTCTTTCTCTCGCGCGCACGAAGAACGCGAGCGTTGTTTTCGCTTTCGTCAGTGTATTTTCATCTCTCACTCGCGGCGGATTCGTTGGCTGGCGTCAAATCGCGGCATTGTTTTCTTTTTTCTGCTCGTGTCATCAAGACCAAAGATCAGAAACTTCGTCGGAACGGTATATCTTCGTCTTTTTCATTCAATTTGGTCGTGTCACACGTTTCGAGAAAAGTGTTGTCGACATTATCGGATTCAATGTCGGGAGATTTCTCGAAAATTGCAACGTGGTCTCGATTATTGTCTGTCCCGGACCGATATGTTGGCCGCGCGGGATTTTATTTATTTTTTGTGTGTGTGTTTTAACGAAGCGATCGCAGCTTGAGCCTCAGCATGAAGTAGACGATCACTCTGAGACCGAGCAGAAAGGCGAGCAGGGCGACGACGTCAACCCAGTAATCCGCGTTCTCCATGGACATGTCCTCGAGGAACTTCTTCGGATTCTTGTAATGGCAGTAATCCTTGGGACACTTGAGCTTCGCCCGATTGTGGCCGTACGCGGAGATCATCGCGCCCTCGAAGCCGTACCTCATGTAACTCACGTACGAGAGAAACTTGAGGTACTTGGGGATGGCGTCGAAGTTGATGAAGAAGCCGGAGAACAGAACGATCGGCACCGAGAGCACGGGTCCGCTGAACACTCCGGTCTGCAGACACATCGGAGAAGATTATTAATTTAATTCGTCCTCGATATAATCGATCCAAGATCGATCTCACTCGTCAAATCGCGATTACCTCTATGTTCATCGCTGCTCCTATCAGCAGACCGATAGATTGTGCGACTAATGATGTCAGAACGCATACGTTTAAGTACATAAAAAAGCGGTTGGTCTCCAAAGGTTGCGACGTAAGGAAGTACACGATTATCACGTAGGCTGTGGAATATATTATCTGAAACAATTTAACGAGTGCGTCGTGAATCGCCGTGGTGTCTCGAACGATCGATTAATAAGTTATTAACAGCCGGTCGATCAATCGAACAGTGCGCAGTAACATTGCACTCACCTGAAACGGCACGTCCGTTAACGTTCTCGCGAGATAAAAAGATTTCAACGAGTACCAGTAATTGAGGTGTTCTCTCACGAAGACGGACATTTCCATTGGAACTGCGCAAAAAAAAAATATAACATTAGAATAATAAAATCTCGATTCTCGCGAAATCTATCGGGGGCAGCACGAGACTGCGAATTGCTTACACGTCAATATGGTAGGCATCATCGCGGTGAACATGAGAAACATCACCGTGAAGGAGACGCAACCGGCGTTACTCCTCATCTCCGAGGCGTCGTTGCCCATGTCGTAATAAAGCGCGCCGATCAGCAGGCCGACGATTATGTGCGAAATCAATCTCACTTTGGTCAGTGTCTGACGAGGAGAAGAAACAGAAAAGTCAGTTATCTCAGAGTGAAATCACGCTCTCGCGCTCTTCTCGATTTAATTTAAAAAAAAAAAAAATTGTTCTAAAAACTCTCACCATATCTCGCATCTGCGACAGGAAGGTTCTCTTGAGCAGTATCCAGAACTGCAGCAACCCGTTCGTCGGGAAGCCGACCTCCTGCTCTATGCTCTCCGCGCTGTCCAGCAGCGACGTCGTGCAAGAAACCGGAATGGTGATCATCGTCGTAGCGCTGGTCGGCGTCTTCGCGACCCCGTTCGGTATAAGAGAGGCGGCCTCCGATTTGGTTTGATCCTGCGGCGATTCCTTGGCGATGTCGTTCGAGACCGCGTTCTGCGCCGCGGCTATAGCCGCCTGGTGATGCTGGTAATTGTTGCACTTGCCGTTGTTCACGGCCATCACGAGCTTGTGAACCCACTCGCCGTGCTCCCCGCAAGCCACTTCCATCACTGCACGGAACAAGATTTTTCGTGACGCATTTTTTTTATTTTTTTCGCGTGAAATAATTTTCGCATTGAACGTCAGTGCGCCGCCTCGCTCGGAGAATCGTCTATTTTTCGATCCGACCGAGCGTGAAACCGAGTACTTGCCGTAATCCGCCGGGTTGTGGTAACTCGGACACTCGAGGCCCATCGACGACAGGAAGGGCACCAGACCGCCGACGTTGCCCTGATATATGCACTGGCCTTCGGCAAGCAGATAGAGATGGTCGAACATCTCGAACAGTCGCGCGCTCGGTTGGTGAATCGTGCAGATAATCGTCCTCCCTGTAATCCCGTCACATATATGAGCGACTTCGTGTCGAAGGGAAGATTCTCTGAAAGATTGTCTGTTGTCGCGTGATTTATTTATACCTCCTCTGCTCAGAGATTTGAGCAAACTCAGACATTGGAAACAGGAAGAACTGTCCAAGCCGGAGGTCGGCTCGTCGAAGAACATGACCGGCGGATTGTTGACGAGCTCCAGCGCTATCGACAGCCTCTTTCTCTGACCGCCGCTTAGACTCTGGGCTTGCGTGTTGCTGGCCTCGCGTAAACCGAGCGTCTCGATGATCTCCTCGATCTGCATTTTTCAAAGAAACCAACTCGTAAAACACATCTGGATTGTGTTCTCTTAGAAATTCTCGAAGTAAAAAATGAGAGAGAGAGAGAGAGAGAGAGAGAAAAATGCAATTTATATCTCGTACCACTTCTTTCTTAGCGGTCGCGCTCATGTCCTTGCCCAACTTGAGATTCGCCGAGACGGTCATCGCTTCGTAAACGGTCAGGTGCGGCAACAGCCGATCGTCCTGCATAATGTAGCAGGACAGCTTTCGAAACTTTCTGAGATTTCTGTCCTTGCCGTTTATCAGCACCGAGCCGCTCAAGTGGGACGTTCTGAGAACATGACGAGAAGGCGGTATGATTGAGGCGCGCGCTCTTCCTACTCTTCTATTTTTAACGCGATTATTTTTTTATTCTTTTTTAATATCGGAATTATCCGCGTGTTTTACTCACTTGTATCCCGCTAAAACGTTCATGAGCGTGCTCTTGCCGGCGCCCGACGGTCCCATAATAGCCGTAAGCTCGCCGGATCTGAACTTACCGTTCACGCATTTCAAGATGGTTTTGTATCCTACAACGTAAAAGAAAAAACGAGACGGTTCAATACGAGACAGAAATATTTGACTTGGTCGGACATTTATCCGCCAATTACGTCGCTGCGAATTCACCGGATATTTTTTTTTTTTTTTTAAGAAATTTATACGTCGTGTGAGTTAAAATAGATTTTTTTATTACGGAAAAAAAAACACGAAGACGCTATTTTCCCATTGCGTCAATATTAAAACGCATGTCGCAACGATACGAGCGTTGTTTTATAAAAGGAACCATAAATGTTACGATTCTGGCGCGGTCAATTGCCAAAATTGTCACAACGATCTTGCCAAATTCGCCGGAGACCAGAAGAGATCAAATATTCGTTACACACGGATACAAAACTTCTGGCTGACCCCTTTATCGCCGGTGCAGTCGCACCGACGCATCTGCGCCCCGAAACGGGTGGGAACCTGCAGCGGCAACCGCGTGCATTTCTATCGATTTTTTCACTTAGGTTGTTCACACACGTTGACAAACGGTCAAAAGCCTACACGAATCGGAAAGGGTTTCTTCGCAAGGTGTCGATTCGCCGCTTCAATCCCCTCCCCCGACACCGTCACTTTGACGTCTTGAATTATTATCTACGTGTCTCCGATTAGCGACACGAAAATCGGCGCGTCGACACGTTGTTGCGAACATTTTGGCGCTTTTCTAAAAGGCGGCTTTTTTCCCGAAACTTGAAAAAGATAAAAAAATCTTGCTGTGATAAAATCGTCGCGGCTTAAAACAACGACTCGATAACCCGGGCGCGACAAGCGGAAATCTCGAAACGTGAGACGACGATTTCTTCTCGAAAAACCTACCCCTCTTTCTGCCCTCGGACACGCTGTAGGCCAGGTTCTTGAACTCCACGTCGACCGGCGGCCTCTTCGGCAAATGGGTCAGCGACACCGCCGGCCTTTTGTTGCCCTGTCCGGGACTTGCGCTACTGTGGTTCGGCACCTTTCTGGCGAGAACGCCGCCGGTGCACATCGCGGCGCCGTTCGACGTTGCGTCCTTGCAGCTGCAGTGCAGGTTGTTCTGCGAGCCGCTGTAAAGAAAAAACGAAACAATAACGTTTCTTTGTCAGTTTACACGCCGAGCTAAGCTCTTTGACAAAAAAATCAACTAGAATAAAATTCAATTAAATTTCATTAACCAACGATGGACCACCGCGGCTTCAATTTTTGATATTTCCGCAAAAATGTCTGTTTTTCCCATCAAAACGTTTCGATCTCGTGCGTTTTTGCTGCAACACATTCGGGAAATACCGCGATCAAATCATCTCGCGCCGCAACACATTGCCGCCTCCACTCCGCGTGAAAAGCCCGCGTACAAAATTAAACCAAATGCAGATTTATACATTGTGCGTGCGTGATTTAAATGGCAAGGTTGCGCGTCGATTTATCCAGAGCGAAGTGGGTTTCCGGGCAAATGAGAAGCGCTTTTCCCCGAATATGAATTCGCGATTATAATCCGCTAAATGCGATTTGCGTACACCGGATCGAAAAACAAAAAACAAAAAAAAAGGAACAATGACGGTCGTACAACAAATACACCCGCGACTCGTCATTTTAATGCGGCAATTCGCGCATACGCGAAATTCGTGTATGTAAGCGGCACAAAATTCTGTTAATTAATCCGCTGGTGCTGAATAAGTAACGAAACCGTCGGCCTTCGGGCGTGTGTGTGCGCGCGTAGACGTTTTATTGAACGACAGTGGAGGAGAAACGGATTCCGCGGATTTTCGAGGTTGCGGAATATTTAGCTCATTGTGCGTAACGTTAATCGAAGGTAATTATTTGTTGCGCGCGCGTGACGAATACGCTCGAGACGAGAAATTAACGAAGAGTCCTCGCATTTCTCTTTTCGCGACACGTGTCGTCGCGTCCTATAATACAATTGTAATATTGCAAATCTCGCGCGTCCGTTTAGATCTCGCGACTTTGCGCGTAGCGTTTTTTTTTTTTCGCAATTTTCGATGAGGACCGCGAAAGCGTCGTGTCTCGTAATATTAACTCTTTCATTGCTGTAGGCGCCTGTGGACGCTCTACTGGTATTAGAGGCCTATGCGTGTTCGATATTTATTATATCTCAGTATTCGTATATTTTTATATTGATGTAATTCGGTGCTTCGGCAACTTTTATACTTTCTACAAAACTTTTATAACTTCGCGCGCCAGCGAAAAGTTTCGCCGCAACGAAAGGATTAACCCTCTTCCATAACCCGACTTGTTTTAGTGAGTATAAAAAATTTATGTAACGTGAAACCAGCAAAACTATCAACCAGATGTAAATTAACAAGTTTACGAATTTAGAATTTTCAAAGATTTTATTTATTTTTTTTTACAATCGCGACAAGCAATCTCCAAATTAGAACATCGATATATCAGTACGTGACTTAAAAGTTACACGGCGTTCAAAGGGTTAAAGAAAAACAGAACGACATAGAAGTGGTTGTTCCCGCCGTACTTTGACACAATCCGCGCGCAATCGAAAGGCACATCTTCTGCGAGTGAGTCTCAGAACGACTTCGAGTTCTCCGTATTCTCATTACTCGCTCATCATCTCTCGTTGGCCGTCGTTGAATCATTTCTCTCGTTAGTCGTAAAAATGGCCGAACACAGAATTCAAGTCGCTTGGCGAACTCCGAGGAAAATGCGGAACATAAAAATCGTCGAACGGGATGCAATTTTCGCGCGCGATGTATTGTTGTACAATAAAAATAATATCTCGCGGACTCTGTTTCGATCGATTGTCGCGCGCGTTTCTTTGCAACGAGAGAGAGAGAGAGAGAGAGTCGCCAAGTTTGACACAAACGTCCTCCGCGAAGTTTTATCGCTTGATGCAAAGTCGCTCCTCCTCGCGCTATATCTATCGATTTCTCGTGACGCGCGAGACTTAATACACTATTCGTGAAACTTTAAAATACTATTCAGCATCTACCGCGTCGCGTTTACGTTTCGTCGCGTTGTACGTCGTGATAATAAAAAAAAAATGTTCGGACTCGCTCGCGCGTACAAGCTGAATCGCATCGTCCGCGCGCGATTACAAAGGAAAGGAATATTCCGCAAGCTGCTTTTCACGCAACGCACAACGAGATTTTATTCTACTTTTACACACAAAAAAAAATATGCTTCTCGCGCGCGAGAAACCTTGTGCATCGTCGATCTTGTGCGTTGCACAAGGAAGAAGGCGATCCTTCCATTCACTCGCGGCTGAGTCAAAGAAATTCCGAAGAAAAGGACACGTGCTGACCGGTGCGTTACCGGTGCGTACGCACTTGGTTCCCTCAAAGAGAACGGAAGTCGAAACAGGTCGCGATACGCCGACGCGTTCTTTCTTGAGGAATGTTTTTCCAAATCGAATGAGATCCGCACATTGTGTGCGCGCGGGACAACAAGGAAATTTCGTGCCGCATTCTTCGGAAACAACGAGTTTCCTACGAGTTTTTGGGAAAACGTTCGATCTCGGAGCCTACGGAGGAGGTCAAAAACCTTGACCGTGATTGTTCGCGCGGAGACAATTAGTATCGATTGTCATTCCACACGTAGTTTCCTTGGCGGTAGAAAAGTTTCTCGATACGCGGAATATCGCGCCTCTCTCTCTTTTCTTTGCGAACTTTCGATCGCTCACGCTCACCGAGTGAAATTTAAATGAAGTCAGTTAGGAATCGCATTGATTCTATATTGCTTTCTTTCGGGATTACAAGATTTCGAAAAGAGAATTTCTCTCACATCTTCGTAACTCTTACATCGAAGGATCAGCGTGTGCGGTATTTGTTTTTTTTATTTTATCAACGAGCAATAGCGCGATCGCTTCTCTTACCCGTGAACCGCATTGTTGAGACTGTCCAAATGCAAAGAGGGCGGGGGTGATTTGATCGTGACTTGATGACTACTCCCGCCTGCCGGGATAAATTGCACCTGTTCGTCGCCGCTGTATTTGGACGTGCCGCTCAGACCGAGAGTCTTCAGATCAGCCATCATCCGATAATACTGGAACACATAATGGTAATGTTAAGTAGAACAACGATTTCACTTTTTTTTCAAACAATATTGTTTTTCAAATTATCAATTTCCGTCAAATATCGCATACGACTTTATTAGTGTCTAACTCCGAGAGAGAAGTAACAAAGTTAATAAAAAACAAGAAAAAAAGTGATATCACGCACCGGATTATACGTGCGAAATGTGTTTAAAGTGCAAATTAATTATACACATTATAAATAAATAAATCAATTGGATTTAATTTTAAGTTTTCAGACGCGCTTTCAGTTCGCGCACATCTCGCGTGCGGAAATAATCCCTTTGCCTCTTTCCTCTGTGAGAATATTTAATTTGAATAAATCATTGCGCGACATGCAAAAAACCCTGACCAGGATTCCACGGACTTGTCGCATTTCCGTGTCTCTTCTCTCTGCGGAAATAACGGATTATTATTTTTCTTCTTTTTTATTGCGCGCGTTGAACTTTATTCCGAGTAGAAGAAGAAAATTCGGAGGAAACGTTAAGCAGCCTAATTAAGAGTTCTGGAACCGAGCGCGGTACCGGGAATTTCATTAGGGCATTTCTTTGCGCAATTAAAGTGACGCTTCTATGAATCTTCGCGTCGCGTCCGCGCGAAGAATCGCCGCGGCGTCTCCCATCGGCGCGGCAACAACACAACACGCTTCTTTCCGTTCGTTCGTTCTTATCTACGTCCTACGCTAATTGTTAGTCGAACGCGGTCTGACGCATCGTGACGCATTGCTCGCGGCGGCATTATCACCGAGCGCAATATCGGAGTTTTTATAAATGCATTTTGTCGACGATTTTCCTCAACCCGCGCGTGTGTATCAATCGAACTATTTTCGGGGGACGAAGACAAAAAAGACGAAACCGTGAGAGATTTTAAATTATTCAAGAGAACCGGATTAAGAAAAACGGTCTTTAGGAAGCTTTCGTCCATCGATTCGACGACGGTTTATTTCACGCCACGTATAAATATATTGTGCATCGGAGAAATGATCACACGTTATTTTCGCCACAACACACCGGCGAAGTTTTAATTCGACGACGACGATTTTTTGCATTTTTTTTTCCCCAAGAGAATTTCTCACAAATAACGAAAAACATTTCATCAATGTTTTATTAATGTTTTTTTTTCTTTTTAATTATACATTCGTCGAACGAGCGCGCCATTTCGCAGGCAGATGATCATCCACGCGCTGCAACTTTATATACGCGGTGCATTACGGAGTAAACACGTTGCAGTGAGAGCCGTTGATCAACAAAAGACGTAATATGTGACGACGTTTTTTTTTTTTTGCGCGCGCGCGCGAACATATAATACGCGAGATACAATATCGATACTGGAAAACAAAACATATTGCGCTTCTTTCCACGCTTTGTTACGTGCACGAAATCGGGAGCGGATCGTGGTAAAAATATCTTATCTCGCATTGTTATCGCGCGATGTTGCGTGCAATACCAAGTTTCGAAAACTTGTTCTCTCCTGAGCGGGCGGACGAAAATAAACGGCGGCTAAAAATTCGTTATCGGCGCTTTTGTGCGCCGAATTATCATGCAAATCGAGAAAACGATATTGCGCGCGCGCGCTGAAAGGCTCACACTCAGCTCGCACCGGAATCGACGGAGTTGCTCTCAGGCGACGGGCAAAATGCGCGCGTGACATCGTTTTGCCGCTTGATACACATATAATACAATTGACGTGCGCGCGTCATCATTCGCTTCAACATTACTGCAATTAATTTCGAACTGAAAAGCGAGAAACGAACGGAATATATATATTTAAACGGCATATGTCAAAAAACGAAGAAATCTGATTCGCGCGATTCGCCGTTTGCGTCATGTTGTTGACGACAATGTACAAGTTCGAAGAAAAATACGGGCTTTCTTCTCGGACGAGAGAAATAGTGAGAGAGATGCTGCGCGATCGTAATAATGTCGGTATATTACTTGTGACGTATCTCGTCTCGAGAAGAAGACACCGTTTCCGCATCGCGAGCTTCGCTCTTGATCTTTCCCCGATGAAAAATACGGATAGTGCGCGGGACGTCGCGCTCTCAATCCGTAATTGCCGCTCGCGCAAAGAGAGCAAATCGAAAGATAGATACGAGCGAGAGAATAAAAATCGAAAGATGCGTGTAACGAGGAAAACAGATAAGAATAAAAATTTGTTGGTTGAAAACTCGCAGTTGGATAAAAAAAAAAAAAGAGGACTGCGATTTTGCGCGTGAAAATCCGAGAGAGAGAGAGGATCGAGGTTCTTGACACGTCGTAATTTCTAATACGTCTCTTACACACACACACACGTACAGAATTCGCGCGAGTGGGATGCGATTCCCGCGCGTTTTTTTCCGCGCGCGCGGAGGGCGAAGCGCGAGAATCGAACAGATCGATTTTCGGGGCGCCGTGTGTGCGCCGTCAGTTATTCACCCACCACGCCCGCGCCGGCTCTTCTTGTTTTTCCGGGGCGTGCACGTGTCGGGAATTACGCTCCGGTCGCGTGTGCGTGATACATGACGGATGCATTTTGCACACCTATGCAACGACACGCCGCCGCGGCCACGACTGTGTCAGCAACTTTTTTTTTGGCCAGGTGATCAAGGGAGAGAGAGAGAGAGAGAGCAAAGGATCGGTTTTATCATCCGGAACGACCGACGTCCCAGAATCCCGCGGTCGGTCGCCGGGACGACCGCTCTTTTGTTTGCGCAGCTAAACGTCCCGATCGGACCGGAGGCGATAGACGCTCGTTGTGTCGTTCCGGGGCTCTCGTTAATTAAATCCTCTGCTCGCAACAGAATCAATTCTGCAAGTCTGATAAGGTGAGCGGACTCGCCGCCGGCTTGTATATTTGTTAAGTGCGTATGTATATGTGCGTGTGTGTGTGTGTACGAAAGAAACAACGAGGGGACTCTCGTTTAGCCGCGGAAGCGCCGAATGAAATAACGGCACGTTCGGGACGGACTTTTAATGAGCTTTAAGCGTCTTTAAAAGTCATCTCTCGCGTATCAAAATCAAGTGACAAATGCTCTTTCTTTCCCCGACTTGCTCGCCGGCAACTTGTTCGTCGCGCGATGAAACCTCAATCGACCCGACAAAAGGTACCGCGTGTTTTCGTCGTCTCTTGAACAACGTTAGTTAAACACAATGTTGCGCTAATGACTTTGTTAATGACTTTGCGATGTTTTTCGTTTCTCGACAACGAATTAATAACAACGTGAATAAGGATTTAGATTTACGCGCGACTTGCGCTCATTTTCCCGTCGACAGATCAATTTGTACTTTGTACATTGTGTCGTTTATGTGCGTGATTGCGAGAATTTTAATAAAAATTCGAGCTCATCATCGGCAATTGTTTCAAATGAGCTTGATAGCGTCGGCGATTGGTTAACAAATGACAAATGTATGTCAATCTTTCTCGATTTATTGCACGTGTTCGATGCAATCGGACTTATTACACACATCTTGTTGTCGCTGATCTTGAGTCGACGTCTCTCGTTGAGTGTCGTATGAATTTTGCCACTTATTAAACAGCTTGCGAGCGATTTCGAATCTAGAAAAGCGGTCATTCATCATTTGTTCGTTTTAGCGTAAAAAAAAAAATTGTTGCGCGACAAATTGTTTTTTTTTCTTTTACGCTTGTTTTGTTTAGAACAACGATGCAAATTTATCAAAAATTCTTTTTACTTCGAAATTAAATGCTTCTATTTTCTCGACGATATTTCATTTTGAAATGTTGCAATTGCATCAATCGCTCGATATTCGAAACGTTTCGACCTTCTTCTTCAAAATTGATGTTACACAGAAATATTTGATATAAAATTTTAAACGAAGAGAATAACATACTTAATAAATTAGGGCTTTTCGTGTTACGTTCAGTTGACGATTCTATTGTCGTGCTGTGTCTTACACAAGCAAACTAAATCGCTAATTGCTTCTTTACCTTTCGTGAAAGAAACCAGTCTTCTAATGAACATAATATATACAAATAATAATAATGATAATCTAATTTTATAACAAATAATTTTATAATATAAAACGCGCTTGTAATTATCGTAAAATTCGGCATAAACAAAAAGCGCGCACTTTCTCTCGAGTAATGATATAAAAAGATAACAACATCGCCGCGGCGCATCTGCGTGAAAGTACCCGCGGTGGTACAAATGATTACACCGCGGAAATAAAATGAAAGAGATGCGCGCAACCCAAAGTAATTGCGTTATCGACAGTTGCGTTGGTAACAACAGTCTTCGATCCGCCGAAGTGTGTATGCGGTCGCGCGATGTCATTCGCAATCCCGAATTCATTCAAGAAGACGCGAATGTTGTGTGCAAAGTCGCGAATTCTCTTGTCCAAGCTCGCTCGCGAGCTAAAATTGCACGACAACGTAACGTTTGATCGCGTACGTCGAATTGCATCGCGCGTTTCCAGGAACGAGAGATCTATCTCTCTCTTTCTCTCTCTCTCTCTCTACGGACGCAAAAGCGGAAGAGTGACATGTCGATGACCGGGGCACCGAAGTTGTATATGCGCTCGCTACCATCGTGCGAGATCAGTTCATTTCGTCGTTCGGGGGCACACAAACGTGACGACATTTAATTCCACACGTCACGTTACTAGTCTCGCGTTAATCTCACGATAGCGCACTGCCAATTAAAAATTATAATTTACGTTAAATATAAACATTTGTAAATAATAAAATATTAAAACATATTTATTATTAAATTAGATATGATTTGTATTAAATGTAATTTACTGAGCGTGTCAATATAGAAGTTTGTTGTATAGTTTTCAACACAAGGTAACTTCCCTTGACGTAATTCTCGGTTAATAAATAACACAAATTACACACGGTCTGATCTCCGTCAGTCTGGAGTTCGGTCACTGTGCGATTGAAACAAGTTCGATATTAATTAAATATAATTAATGAGAGTCGGCGACAACCTGTGTCGTGTGTTCAAATAAACTCCTCGTTATATAATTATCCCCCGCAGTTAATAAATAATAACACAAATTATATACACGGACCCTTTATCTGGTCCGGAGTTCGTGCGGGTTCACGGAGGTTCGCAACTTACTTCTCTTTTTGGAACGAAGTTGGCTCAATTAGCGTCGCTACGTCCGAACTCATACCACGGCGATGACGTTCCTCATTTCTTCCCCCGTGTCAAACACTTTCGAGAGATAGGGAGATAGAGACGTGTGTGTGTGTTTGCGCGTGTGTGTCAAAATGATCGCGGGGTCGCACTGGCTCGCTCTGCTGAATTCTGATTCACTGAACCAAGGATACGTCACGCGATTCCACCCCGCGTATCGACGTCCTACGTTGTCGGGAAATACACCACCGCTTTCAACGTTTCAGATTCAGGGACTCGCTCGTCAACACACAGACTCACGTCGAAAATCCGATCGATCCGTCGTGCGAAAACGACGCGTGCACACGCACCACCACAGGTGATCTCTCCCCTGGAGACCGGAGATCAGGTCAGGCCGCGAACGTGACCGAGCGGATCCGCGCTGCTACTGACAAGGGAGAGCGCCGTCACACTACTGCGATCAGCTGTCGAGTTATGCACCTCTTACTCCGAGCCGCCGACGATGACAGCGAGCGAGCCGAGCTCGAGAGAGTGGTGAGGTCCAGGGACGACGCGAGCGACGGTGAACTCGCAGATCTTTTATTCTATTGTTCGTCGAGGATCGTGTACAAGAAACAAATAAATTCGACGAATAATCAATTGTAAATTTTTATTGAATTAAGTATTTTATTTATTGCACACACACACAGAGTGAGTATATCATGTTTTATATTACAGTCGTAATTATACAATTAGCTCACATAATCGCTTAAATGAACTAGCGTTCATTGTTGTTCCACTTGCTACAAGTTTTTTTTTTTAATTATTAAAAAAACACGCAGAGAGGAAAACAAACTACTTGTTTACTACATGTGTCTATTGTTTTCTCTTTATATTAGTGAAGTGTCTCGTTGATCTTTTGCTTGTTCATCTCACGTTAGAGTCAAGGATTCAGATTTTCCTCGTTCCGGTTTTTATTATTGCAATGCATTCGCGGCGAATAAATAATGAACTTCAGACGACGTGAACGGGTGCGTGTCGCAGTTAACTCACTTATAGAAGTGACTATTTTACGAGCGTCGAGCGCGTTCAGTTCATTAATTATGCGGGGAGAGAAGTGTGGCTGTACAAGGATCAATCTTCGTTACGAGAGCAATGTCGATTTGTGTTCCTTCCAAGGATTACGCGCGACATGTAAACTCTCGTGACGATACACGCCGCATCATTGTTTTTCACACGCACACGAAATTCCGTTTTTGCTCCAAGGAAAAACTAAGAAACGTGACTAAAAACATTCCCGTAACGCGGTTCCTTGTAATCGCGATGATTCAGGATAATGACACGCGGATTTCCACCGCTTGCTTGCAATAAAATAATTGTTACCTGTGTGAGGAAAATCACCGAGTATCCACGTCGTCAGTTCTTGAAAACCAACGATATACATCGTTTTCACTCTCTGGAACTTCATGTGAAACGTTATTTAAGTTCGCCTTTGATAAAAAAAAAACACGATACAGTGAAAATTTATTCAAATAAGAGAGAAATAAATCAAGTGACTATTTATCGCACAGAGAACTGTAAGAATCGATAGATTGGATTTCGCTTATCGCTCTGTAGTTTGTCCACGCCAGTATGTCGGGTTCGGTAGACGAGATAGTTTTTCACCTTAACTAGGAAAACTATATTGTCTTGACCGTGCTTACTTCACTGTTTGCGCAAATTATCCGGCACAGCTGCCACCAATTGTAAGAATCGTCACTGTTGTTTACTTGAAGATTGATTTATTCAAATAATTCACAAGTACAAAATGATTATACTGGTCGATATTACAAAAATCACATAACTAGCGCGGCTTTGATCGGTTCGTTGGTCAATTTTGAAAAATTGCGTCGAAAAATCGCCTTATATGGCAAGGTATTTCGAAGGGCCAACGGTGCGTCATGGTTTTATCGTTAACCATCGGACTCTAAGATAAACATAGAAAATTCTATAATCTACGCATAGCAACGAGACTAAATCAGATAATGGTCACAGAACGACCGCGGCGGAAACTTTTCCAGAATTTTGTACAGGGCGCTGTGCGCTCGTCGCACACCGTTGACTATCTCGCGCATGCACGACAAAGCCACGGCACATCATACAGTCGGGATTACCCGGGACGTTCTCTCGAATAGCGGCCTTACGAACGGTACTTCTAGGAGAGCGCGCGAGCGCGGAACGGCGCGATAGAAAACAGAGGAAGGTAACTACATAATATCTCTCTCGCGCGAGCAAGAGAGAGAGAGAGAAGAAGAACACGTCGGAGAAAGGAGAATGAGCTCCCACATGCCGCGGGTCGATACTCTGGCACCGGCTCGCCCTCGTGGTGCTCTTGCTCGGTGCGTTTGCACCGACGCGAGTGCGTCCGTACCGAGTCGGCAAAGCCAAAGGCTGTTCGCCTGGCGAACCTGAGACGACGAGAGCGACGGGAGAATCCGAGTTCCGTATTTACGCGAGTGAGCGAAAGACGAAGAGCGAGCGGGACGAGAAAATCCGCACTCTGTGAGGACGGTCGTACTTGGAGCAAATGAGGGATCGAAGATTTAGATTTCGCCTTGACGCAAGTGTCATGTTCCGTCATTCATTTTCCTCATTTTCCTCTCGTCGAATCGTCCGTCACTTTCGGAAACGTGTATATTGGGAAAAATGTATATTGGCTGAGTGCAAGAGGATTTTCTCGCGACACAGAAAAATGGACCGAGTAATTTGACTGAAAACCATTTCAGTGTATTCTGCCAAACGCAACAGCGAGAGAAAATAATGGGAGGACTACTTGAAAGACTAGCTTGAAAGAAAATTTGTTTTACTTGGCTCATAAAGTTACTTGGTCCATTTTTCCATCAAAAAGTTCGTCAAAACTTTTGCACTCACTCTCGATATTTCGCGTAGCGTATCTTGAACACAATCAATTCGGAGACGCACAAGTTGTCTTTGCACGTTGTTCGTATCGAAAGAGAAGAAACGTTTTTTGTTTTTCATTAGCAAAAATATTTGCAGTTGAGAAGAATCGCGAGAAAGTTGAGACAATGATCTTTCTCGCCTCGCCGTTTAACAGCTGAAAATTAATGCTCTCGATTTGTAGCCGCTTGTTAATGTTTCTAAGAAACTGAGAAATGGACTTCGTCCCCGGCGAGGCCTCTCGACTCGCTCGTTCATTCAATTCCACGTTACCCTCGTTGTGTAATTTATTATCCGTTCGAGTCTCTTTTGGACTTTCGAACGTCGCTATCGATCGCCGAGTGCGGTATCGTCTGCTATTTTATCCTCTTTCCGGCACTTGTGCGAAGTAGACAACAAGTTTTCTTGCTTCTGTCAACCTTTGCATCCGATACCGCGCGACGACGACTCCGCGTTGTCCGCCGCGATGATGACATTTCGCATAACATAAATCGTCACTCGACGTCGATTTTTTCTCGATCAAAAAAAAAAAAAAACGGCAAATCCGTCGAAATGAAATCCGCGCTAACGAGAGATGACAATAGGATCGACGACGTGTAGATTTTTTCTAGATGCGATTTGCGTCATTTTTCCCGGCTTAAAAATTCTCCGAGTCTTGGGATTCTTTTCCAAACGGTTTGTGACACGGTTATTATTCCTGAAATTGTTTTTTTGCTCGACTGGAAGAAACGCGCTCCGTGTGGAGAAAAAAGTGAAGCGCGTGCACATTGCGAATAGAAAGTTTTCTAGCGGTCTAAGCCGATTTCTTGAATTGCTCGTTAAGAGGATTTCCCCCGTTAAGTCGTCCGAAAATTCATTTCGTGTGCCCGTGTACAGAGGAGGAGCGTCGCGACATTTCACGAACGAACGAATAAAGGTGCTATCTCTCTCGCGGAGTTTCCTAATCGGGATGCAAACGCATCCGGAATCTTCTGAGAGGAATTGGCGCCGCGTAATTCCTCGTTTCTTTGAGAAACTTCGCAGATGTGGCGCGTGAGATACGAGAGATCGAAGTTCACATCGCTCGGTGTTTCTCACTCGTCATCCGGTTTTCGTCATTCCGGTCGTGTCTGTCACTTTTCCCGGTGCACGAGCACCGGGGTGACGATAGAAATTCGCGCTTATTGCGATGACTTCATGACCAACGACCTCGATCTGTCACGCGATTTGTTACGTTCGACTAAACCGCGTCTTTGTTCTCGATGCGAATATCGCGACGTTCGTTGTATCGATTCCGATACGAAATTTTTCTTCGATTACGTCGCCGTAAGTTCGATCTGCGCTCGCCGAGAAAAACTAGAGATTCTTCGCCGAAGAAAAAAACGTTGTCGTCGTAATTTAAACAGAGGCGCGCTGCTAACCTTCGCGTAATCAAGCCGCGTGATCGATGGTTCTATTATTAGAAGTCACTCGAAATAACAATTTCTCCGTCGAAATATTTGAGGAGCGGGTAGTAACGCTCGAAAATCCGACGACACACGCATGTGCGATCGAGAAAATGGCGCGGAAGGCTCGATGTTTTCCCGTCATTACTCCACGGGTCGGACGACCGGTTCGCGCGAAGGTTTCAATTTCACGAAGCGCAAAATCTCCGTTCGGGGGAGATCGAGAAAACCGTTTTGCGCGACCTCTCATGCCGCTCCCTTTCCGGCTGGCGTCTATTTCAACGCTCTCTCGTCTTCGTTCATCTTTGCGTCGAATTACTAGTTGTTGCGGAATTTTTCCAAGAGGTAAACGCGCGAAGAGTCCTACTCTCTCTTTTTCCGCGAGCAAAGAAAATCAACCGTGTAGTTTCTTCCCGCGTGTTCGATCGCGCGCGTTTACGATTTACGTATACGGGCGGGTTTTTCTTTTTTTTTTGTTTCATTTCTCTTTTACCGCTTTCAGTCACGCGAACTATCGATTGTCGAACGAGGCCTTCCTCCCCGAAAGTGCTGTGCGATTCGATCTATAAACTTCGACAGGCGCGCTCTCGAGACGCAGTTAATGATAATAGTCATTTTCGAAGAGGAAGAACAAAAATACACGCGAGATGCGGCTTTGAGATTGTCAATTTTTCGCGGAGGATTCGACGCGAGATGCGAATTGCAAAATCCGTAAAATCTGACAATAGAGTTGGAGAATTAGAATTTCTGTCGTTCTTGAAAGTTGAAGTGAACTCACGTCAAATTAACATTAACGTGAACTTAACAAATTGACACCAAAACCGTCGCAGTTATTGGCGCGTATGAAATTGTTTTATTAAATTCTTCAATTCTGTAATACTGCAAATGCATTACGATCGAAAGTCGTGAAACATAACGCGAACTCTCGATTCTTTCGCGAGCTTTAGGAATCACTTCGCGTAGCGGAGTTGGGGGCCATCTCTCCCGGACTATCCGGGAAAGATATACCTGACCTGGCGGATAATGTCCACGGTCCCTGACAAGGCCGTGAGTCAGCTGTCGAGTGCGTTGCACGCGCTCGATTCAAACGCGTTCCGGTACAGTCGCACTCGTCCCAACACTTGGACCAGGGAAAGGAGAATAGGCGCTCTCTCTTTTCCGCTTCCACTGGATACAACACAAAGAACCGAAGCGGCCTTGGCACAGCCTCCCTTCCTTTGCACGTTTCAGTCGTTGTTCTTACTGCGTTGTAATGTTGACAATTGTTCAAACATCTGTATCTGTCTCAGATTAAAAATGAAAAGAGAAAGAAAAAAAAATTGTACGCACAGGATGACGAAACCTTCACGATATGTATGTTAATCACGTAATGTTATAAAATATTGCTTAAGTAAGTTGCAGAGTTTATCGCACACTTATATTGTGACAAAATTGTGAAATATATTTCCTGAAACGAAATTTTTAAAGATACTTTACAGCATTTTTGTCTGCGTATATTTCATTTTATGCGTATGTTTGATTTTATGCGTATTAACAATAACGCGTGATTAGCACTATGTATGCGAGCTCTTATCTGTGCGATTACCACTACCACTGCT
The DNA here is from genome assembly GCA_014825685.1 of Pseudomyrmex cubaensis. Lineage (NCBI taxonomy): Eukaryota > Metazoa > Arthropoda > Insecta > Hymenoptera > Formicidae > Pseudomyrmex > Pseudomyrmex cubaensis. The sequence continues at coordinate 1,316 of QVOA01011852.1, read as the reverse complement.
GGAATCAAATGTAAATTTTACTTGCTCAACACGAACAACACATTAGCAACGCTATACGGTGCACGCGCACTTGGAATCGCGCTTGAGTCAGTCATCTCTCGACAAAGAAAACCAGTTTTTGAAAATGATGTAAGTTTTCTATCGTAACAGGAACTGCAGGTAGATTCTTGTTTTCTTCCGCGATCGTAATATTATCTTTCTCGATAGGGCGTTCATTTTATTACATGTGTATGCTACAAATTCGTCATTCAGTTGGACAAATAATAATGATAATACAATAATACTTTTCAAGTAAGGAAACCGACATACCGATAGGAAGATCAAGAAGTTTGTCGTTCCTGTCGGCAGATGGTAGCTCATCACTTGCGTGGCAATTGTACCACATGTACATATGTACAATGAACAACTGAAATTTGAAGAGCAGGCGATGACTTTCTTTTCAACTGTTAGCGTAGTAGCGCCAACGAACGTCTTATAAGACCAACTATAGCAATAACTTGTCCAAAACGCTGCGTCGATACGTTGTTACTCTGTTCCTCCTTCGTTCCAATCTCTTCTCAATCTTAATCTGTATGATCGCAAGCTTAACACTAGACAACCAACAACAGCTTTCAGCTACTTCTTAATATTTCTTACTTTTTTCTTGTTAAAACATTTCTCGCGAATAAATTGCATTTTTTAAATTCGATATTTGACGTACGTTTGGTTGTCAAGTGTTAAACATGTACGTACGTGTGCTATATTTTTTAACCACACCAGAAACAGTATATATTACTGCATCTGACAGTCCGCAGTCTGTGCAAAGTGGGACGGAAAGATAAGCACATTATTTTACTTGATTCTACATTAAAATGTATTTTCTGCTGAATAAAGATACAATTATGCAAGCATTATGTGTGTAGTTCTTATTTCTGCGATCTACCTTAAACCATTAAATTTTCCCAAAAAGTATCAGGAGAACATAACTAGAAAAGAAGTGGCACAAAGTTTCGAGTGAGCGGGGTAATTAAGCCTTGCCCATTGGCCCCGCCCACTGCCACGCCCACTTGAAACTTTGTGCCACTTCTTTGCCGGTTATGTTCTCCTGATACAATTTTTCAAAAATTTCCAAGAAATCCCGGAAAATTCCAGGAAAAAGTATCAGGAGCACGAAAATTCTTTGTGCCACCTCCTCGCTGATTATGTTCTCCTGATACAATTTTTCAAAAATTCTCAAGAAAGTTCGACAAATTTCAGAAAAAGGTATCAGGAGAACATAATCAGCAAGAAGGTGGCACAAAGTTTCAAGTGGGCGGGGCTTTCTTGGAATCGATTAT
>QVOA01011851.1:0-27370 GCA_014825685.1 Pseudomyrmex cubaensis | reverse complement strand
CAACAACCCCGTCGCCAGGGGCAACAACCGTCTTCGCTTTACAGCCGAACAGCGCAGCTCCGCATACCGGGCGGCCGTAACAATATATATGTATATATATATATATGTGTGTGTGTTCAATTCCATATTCTCTATACTTTATATATATATATAAATATAAGAAATTATTTTTATAAAAAGAGCGGGCGAGAGAGAAAGAGAGAAAAGAAGAGAAACGGTTTACTATTAACCGTCCGCACATTTCTGATATTTATATATATATGTAATATAAATAAAGTATAGAGAAAATGGAATTGAATTTGATATACAAAAGAAAATATTTTCGGTTTCATTATGTAAGCAACTTGAGTCTATATACTTTTCTCCAATAATAAAAAAATATTAGTATTTGCTTCCCGTTACGGAAGCATCTTTTTTCATCGAGATGGCTTTAGAATTGATCCCTGAATAGAATGGCGATGAAAGCACGCGAATGGACGTGCCGACGTTATTGGTAAATCGTTTATGATGTCTATCGAGTCGCGCTGTTTTATCTATTTATGGGCGCCTCCCAGCCTCGCTAGAGTTATGATGCACTTATTTTTGCATGGGATGCGGGTCAGCCGTTAGTAAACGGTTTTTGTATTGCGTTGTCTGAGAGAAAGGTGTAATTATACGTTTCCGCATACGAGAGAGAAATTGGATATTAAAGATTTCTTTAATATCCAAATACGTACGTGTAAAATATTTAAAAAGAAACTTGAAATAGAGAAGAATCAATGATAAAAATATAAAAATCAAATTCGAATCATTTTCTTTCGATACGAATCGCAAAATACAGTATATTATTATAACATTTGAGAATTTAGTTTAAAAATATTAATAACCAGACTAGGTTTTACATGCTTCAACCTTTAAATTTTCTGCTGAATGCTGAAACTGTTTGCGACGTGTAATTAGCATCAATATTCACGTATCGATAATTAAAAGTCTCAAAAAGATGATACTCGATCGTCGATGAGTGATTTTGTTCGTGATAATTTAACACAGGTTCAGAATTTTCACCGATAACGCAAACTTTTGCATAACTTTGGTGTGTGTTATGTCTCTGGAATTTTCATACAAATTTTTTCCTTTTGGCGAACAAGAGTGAAGGGAAAAATGGGGATGATGTTACGTTAAATTTGTTACGCGCGTTTGGATTTTAGCACGCTGATATCAGAAATGTGCGGACGGTTAATAGTAGACCGTTTCTCTTCTTCTTTTCTCTTTTTCTCTCTCGCCCGCTTTTTTTGTAAAAATAATTTCTTACAAATGCGATTCACAGCTGCAAACGAGCCCCATTGTCGGCCATTATGAAAGGTCGACAAAGAGATTACTCGCGCTCTTGTAGAGTCGTTGTTTGTTCACTTTAATCTAGCGGCTAAGACCAGAATAAAGTTAATAGTCTACTCCGAATATTTCTCCGATGGTCATAAAATCTTTAAACAGTATATTTTGAGAATAATGACGATAGCACATTATTAATAAATACTCCACTTTGCCACTGTAATATAATTATCTGCAGAAACTATCAAGATTATTAGATATTTACTTGTGTCAGTTCACTAAATGACAGTTGTATTTTCGTTACGTTCCATAATTAATATTGTCTCTTATAACTTTGCAAATAATTGAGGTAAAAAGTGTGCAAAAATATGAAGAAATATGTATTTTGTTTATTCTCTACAAAAACGAAACCACGTTTTTCATTATAAACTGATGGGAGAAAAGAAGAACAAGAATAAAATGGCGAGTTATTCGTGTGTAAAAATATTTGTACACAAATATGACTAGCAAAGCAATTATAGATACTATTTTAAATTGTTTTCCCTTTAACACTTTCAGTTTTCAAGCGTTTCGAATAGAAACATCCTCATTTTGAAATCGATACTTTTTCCAATAAAAATTTTGCAATTTGTTGACAAAACTTTCACTCTCCTATTTCGAGGGCCAGCTCGAATGTGAAAAAAATCATGAACTTCTTTATAACGGTGGATTGAAGAACGTTACAGATTTTTTTAGCAGCGCGTGACTTTGCTCTGAAGCTCGACCACTTTTTTTTTTTTTTTTTTTTTTTGCGCTTTCGCGGCTCGAGTGAAAGGGGATACTAAATTCGTCGAAAATACATTTTCTGAGTTAAAAAAAAAAGGCATGGGTTTTGAACTGTTATTTAACTATTATGGGAGAAAACAACTGTTGACTAAAATTGTATCAAAAACTATTGAAGTAAAAAACTCAATCTAATATTTTTAAAAAATATATAACAAAAATTGTGAAAGTTAATATAAAAAAACATTAAATTGAAATGCTCAGTATGTACAAGACCAATACTCATGATGTGACCGATCGTTTGGAAATTTATTCAACTTTACGAAGTTGGAGATACAAAAGTTCAAGGAAAAAAAATATCTATTTTCAGCATGTGGAATGTCATCTTTCGCGGTCGTACGAAATACGACCGGGTTGAAATTTGTTCGAATTTGTTAGACGAAGTTGAAAGTTCCGACGGCGACTTGGTAAATTGCGACGTCGGAGCAAGTTCCGATTCCGGTTTCGTCTGCTTCGCGAGATAAGTATCTCTTGTAAGTTTTCGTAATCCTTCGTAAAACGTTACGTCAAAAGGACCAAGAATTTAAAACAGAGATGAGAGATATTCGCAATATCAAAATGAATTAATAATGTTTGTATAAATAATAAGAATATAACTAAATTTTGTGCAAGATCATTTAGTTAAATAATAGAATAGTAATGAAAGCCAGATTAAAAAACTGTTAAGAATCGATATGATATTAAAAAGTTTCCTTTTTTACACAAAAATAATTCAATAAGTTTCAAAATCTGTGTGAAAGTAAAACTTTTGCCATTATTTCGCACAAAACGTACATTTTCAGACAAAATTCGTGTTCCGCGGTCTCATTTGGTCTGAGAAGTGCCCTCAGGAGCAGCATCACAGTGACATCTCCGAGGATAGCAACGCCGATATGAGAATGTAGCGCCAACTGCGCGCCCATGTAACAAGGTTTCACGAGGCCGATAGATACGTCCCCTTGGAGGATTTCGGTGGGGTAACAGACTCGCGGCAAATAGCAAGGGGGATTGGAAATACTATAAGGGGGAGTGGGGCGGCGCGATACAACGAGGAGGCTGCGGCTGCGGATATAACCGAGCAGATAACACGTTTAGCCCCTTGCAGATGGGGATCGTTTAATTGCCCAAATTGATATCGTGTTGCGTTTAGAGTCGATCTCCATCCCCTCCGTTCAAGCCTCACGTACGTGGGGTGCGAACCCTTCAAAGCTGCATAATTTCCCAATATGCCTCGAACAAGCTCGGAATTCGAAATAATTCCAACGTACATCTCTCATTATCGAGAAAAGAAACTGAAAATAAAAAAAATTTTTGACTTAAACGTGTTATATATGTATATATGTACATATATAACATTATTATCAATAATATATGTATAATTAAAAATCGTGTAAATTATAAATCGTATCTATAATTTGGTTAAAAATTCGAACTTGGCATAAAATTACATTACGCATCGGTTCTTGTTCCTAAATAGTCTGAAATATTATATTCTCTCGTTCTCGTCAAAATCCTCTTTGAGTCACCATAAAAGTTCTTACTTGTTTGGTAAAAAATTGCGCAAAGTATGCAAAAACGTAAGCTCTCCTTCGGCACTTTTCTTTTTTTAAAGGGAGCAAGAGATCTCCGGGCACCATTTGTTATTCTAATATCTGTGTATATCAGACTGGTCCAAGCCGGGGGCCTCCCTTGGGTTGGTTTAAGGTCCGATTTCGCATCCATCAACGTCGCCGGCGATTTTATACACGGTCTGCGGCGGTCGCGTGTCAGGGCTTCACGTGTGCATGTCGCTCTCGCGCGCAGGACATTTCGCTCGTTTCGCGGTTTTACCGGACTCTCCACGCGGAACAATAATTAGCAATAAATCGCCGACGGTTGACGTGCCACCAGCATTTCTTACCGCTTCACCGGGAAAAGAAGGCGCGACGTTCACGAATGCGATAATTTCATTCGGCGCAAAAAACAATGCGCATGCCGCGCAGCGCTAACGAGATTCGTGCACGAATGCGGTAAATAATATTTATGCAGCTCTATTTGCAGATATACGATACGTTTGCACGCGTGTATTTCACGCAATGACGCAATTTAACCGCATATTGTAATATTATTGTTCGCGTAACATAATTTAGTGCGATATATTATAACGGTTATATATGTATATGTTATTGTTACATAAACTGCAGCAATTGTATTAACATTACTGTTGTGATTATTAGATATAGAATAATAATTGTACATAATTGTAAAAAGAAAATTATTTAGCTTCATTTCATTCGACTACAAAAGTTTGCTTTTCTTTTTTTTTTAATTTTGCTCAAACCTAACTGTTGTTCGTTATTATTTCTTTTTTTTACGTTTTTATTAATATTGTTGTTTTATTCTAGCTAAAATAAACAGTTGCGCATATTCAGAAAAAAAGAGAGAGAGAGAGAGAGAGAGAGAGAAATAGTAATTCAATCAAATTACGCTATTCCTGTATTGCTGATTGCACCATATGTCTCGATCGTAATTACGTTGATGCAATCGCCTTCTATTTACTTACAAATCGTTTACAGTTCTCGATTATAGTATACCGCGGAACGGCTCAAAAAAAACCCCAGAGATTAAACCTATAAACCAATATTTGCAATTCTCATTTTAGAGCCATCAAAAGGTTTCATTGCTGCAGATTGGTAGCGCTACGCAATCCGCCCTTTCAATTTTACATCACGCGACTTATTTACAACGCTCGTTTATTTTAATAAAGCGAAATCGCGTAAACTGTACATCGATAAATCCGACGGACAATAAAGCCGTCCATTTATCTAATAACAAAAATCAATACGCATGTGCCCCTGAATTATTCAACGCATCAGTTTATAAACGTCAGAGGAAACAAACAGATCAACCTGTAAATTTCCATATTCGCAGACTGAAAACAACTAATAGTTGCAGTTTGAAGCAATGCGATTTATCACAGTTGTAACACGTCTCTTTGAACTCGGCGTGATAAATGAATATGTGTAGATGTGTATGTGTGTGGGTGTATATGTATACGTGAACCATTTATTTTTGGCTGGAAAAGTAATATTCTATCTATCAATAACAAATGTCCGAGATTAACAATATGTTCGGATTAAATGTCATATCTAGAAATATTTTCTAAAGTAAAATGCAAAATTATGAATTAAACTACATAAGGTATTGCAACGAAAAAGTATACTAGAGACAAACTCGTTTTGTAAACACGCACACACTTTTATACGGAATATAAAAAAACAAAAACAAAAAAAAAACCGTACGCGTAACGTGACATTTTAATCTAGGTAGAGAAAATAATGTCGCAAAAAAAAGGTTTAATAAATAGAGCTCTCACACCAATACCGGAAGCAAAATTCCTGTGTCACGCTTCGCGACGCGTGCTTCGATATCTTTGGACTGACCGTTCGCGGACGCTTTGATCGGCACTCTCGAGTAAACGACATCGTGTTACGGAAGCCTTTGTGCCGCGACTCTCACCAACGCGCGAGTTTACTAACAGCACTCGATTCCACATCGACGGCCGCCCATCCTCGTGTCTATAAACCCAGACTCTCTCTCACCGGTAAATGTCGGATGCAACGAAATACACTTGCGCGCGCAATTTGTGTTTCGGGTTTTACAACTATCAAACATTCATATAATAATGTTCGTAGAGAGATACTTGCAAAAGCTATTTATTTATTGGCACAGCTACTGCAACGCGCGCTCGAAGGGTACTATTACGTAAAATCAATATATGCTCAAGTACAAGCAAAATTTTCGAAAGTTACATTGAAAGAGAATCCAGGTTTTTTACGTATGTAAAATGTAAATACACACTTTTCTGCATTTTTATTGCACAAATTTTAAAATTAGAAAAATAATTAATAAATATTTACAGACTTTTGTGAGATGAAAAGCAAGTAGTATTTCATGAAACATAATTTAAAACAGAAATGAGTATTTCGAAATAATTTATATGGGTTTTAAGAAATGTTTTTAAAACACGTACATATGTTTTACGCGAAGTCTCGAACACCGTCTATCTCGGAAATCAGAAGGATAAAGATACGCGTTTCAATTTAACGAGCCTTTACAACGTTTCGCCTCGCGCTCTCTCAAAACGCTAACCACAGCAGCGACGCGATGTCCTTCCTCTCTCTCTCTCTCTTGGAAATCGATGATCAAAGCAGCAGCTTCAACAGAAGCGTCCGCAGGGTATCGAGGCATACGATGCACACAAAGCATAATACGGAAATTTCGCTTCCGGCTAGAGATGTGCGCGTGGAACGCGGAGGCGACATGCAAAAAAAAAAAGGATCCGCTCGCGGAGAACCGCCATTGCCGGCATTGGTCGCGCGTCGCGCGCTGGAATTGTCATCAAGGGATTCGCCCGTGGCGCTAAAATATTTCCACCGGCTGATTTCTACCCTCGCACTACCCATTTCGCGCGTGCTCTACTCTCTCCGTCTCTCTATCTTTCTCCCTCGTACACTCGGTGCTTCTCCTTTGTCTTCGTAGCCGCGTGGATTGTTGCCATAACCATTCCTCTCTTCGGGTCTCTCTTTTCCCCTGCAACCCCGGGGCACACGTTCCCGACAACCTTCCGCCACTGACTCTGCGGCTGCAACCCTTCGTGTCGTATTTCCCGATCGTGCCAGGCATCCACGTGGACGTCTTCAAGTTATTACCTACGGTCGCCAGTTACTCTCCAGCATCGCCCGCGGCGTTTCAGGACGAATTTACTTCTTCTTCTTCTTCTTTTTTGTTTTTTGTATATCCAGTCTGATTCTATCTTCCGTCCGATACTTCTGAGAGTTACGCAGTTTTTTTGCAGTTACAAAACAAATATTCTATAACATCTTAAATCGTTGATATATCGTTGTGCGATTTTATTGACAAATAATTTCTAGTAAATTTGTACATATATTTATTTAAAAATATTACAATTTTCAATATAATTTTTTAAATTGTCAATTTTTATTTCAATTTTAATTTTAATCGCCGTAATTGAATACAAATTGTAAACTATAAATAAAATAAAATTGATTCAATAACAGTAAATTAATAGATGATAAATGATTGATAATAAATGGCAAACAAATGGCTTTTTTTGAAGGAAAATATTAAACGGAAATTAAATATTGTTACATTTGACACTTCCGGCTATCAATATGATTTATAAGCGTGATCCTGGCAAATATTCGCGTGTACCAATTTCCGCGTGCATACACTAAAACACACTTCAAAGTTCACGGACAAGTTCGCCGCGTCTCGCCGCTCACATGCCGTCGTAAATCCAACGGTACATAAATGTAGTACATACGAGCGCTCTTGATAATGTGTATCGACATGTCGCGAATTTTCGGCCAATTACACACGCCGAAATAAACCTGTCTCTCTCTCTCTCTCTCTCTCTCTCTCAACATTTGCGCTTGTGCGAGAAACAGACACGCTTGCAGAGGCGAAAGACGAAGGGGTGATGTCGTGTTACGTAATTACGCTTCGTTCAACTAGTTTCACAGTCCGTCGCAATTTCACTGATCGGCTGTCGTACTCCGTGCAAACAACGTTTTGCAACGGACATCCGACGTGTAGTCCATTTGCTTCCCGATTTTTGAAACAAGGATGTAGACAAGCGTACACTATTTATCAAAGCATTGATTTTGAAATAATCGGTTTCAACTTGTTAGCCAAAAAGAGCAGAGGACGAAAACTGGAGCTAGACGTGATTAATTACAAGAAAGAACAATTTTGTTTTCTTTCACGCCAAATTGCTCGTCGAGAGAAAAAAAACCGACGATCTGGTTATTCGATCGCGTGCTAGAACAATTAACTTTTCGTAATTCGAAAAACTTACAAACTTGAATTTAGGTTGATGTAGCAGATACAGACTACGTCCAGCTAAATTTCTTTCAGACTTCTCGTGCCTGTTAGTTTGCAATACGTGCACGGGTTCTCCGCGTCAGCACTCGCAACCCTACCTACCGAAAGCGCAGACCCTCGTCCGCATCCCTCTCGTCCTCTGACGCAGTCATCACCGACGTTGCAGCTGCTGCCAGGAACGCCAGCGTAGGTCGTTGCTACCGTTACTCGGTTCGTTTGAAACTCTCGTCAGGCGAGAACAAAATTGTCTGCTGGCTTCCGTCTCGTCGTTTTATCGTTTACGTTCGCGTAGGACAATCTCGGTCCTAGTAAGGACGTTAAAGGTGTAATAGCTACAACTACAACGCTTTTATATGGTCTTCAAACTCTGAAAATGACGCTCATCGCGACGCTAAACGTAGAAACATTTTAGACAGACACACATAATACATACATTGTATAACGTTCCGTAATTTCTTAAGCGCGCGAAAGACTTTGTTCCTTTCTTCATTATTCAATTTAGAATCCATTACGAATTGCAATCAACGTTCGAGCCCTTGGTACATTGAATCTCGTTCGATTGCGATCTGACGAATCGGTGATAACGAGATTAGCAGGCTGCAAGGATCAGCGATAATTCGCGTTCGGAACTTTTACGAAAGACATTTAACGAGGAATTTCTTGCACTGGTGGGAGGCAATTAACGGATGGATGTGCCGCGTGGATCAATGGATTTCTTGCCACAGGTGCAACTTTCACAGGCGTCGCGTCCAACTTCTGCTTCCGGTGTCCACTTAAACCCGAGTTGCCGGAACAGAAATTCGCGGCGTTATGAACTCGGGTTGCAATGCGATTTTAATGAAACGCTGGTGTTTTACGATCGACAACAAGACTCTGATACGCGTGCGCAAGTCACGTCGCTCTTGAGACTATTTTTTATTCAAAGAAAATGGCAAATCATCTTGAAGTGAGAACACGGAAAAAAACGATTTGCTATTATATGGTCAGCAAGAAAAATTGTTGAGTCTGCAAAAGTTTTTGTTTCATCAACAAAATGTTTGGTTGGCAAAACAAAAATCTTAATAAAGTTGGCAAATGTTTTTTCGCTGACCATATAGTAACTAATTTCTTCCTATTCCAGAAAATCTTTTTTTTTTTTTCGTGAATATATTCAGCGAGAATCGTCCAATTACTACGCTAGTTTTTCGCCGTGTAATTTTGTAGCGTGTTGGTGTAACAAAAAAGTGAAACAAAAAACGCGAAATTTCTTATCTGATCGAGAAAGATTAAGAATCTGCCAAGTTCGTGACACGTCACACGCTGTCCGTCATTTAACCGACGCGTTATTTAGATATTCTTATCTCGACGCAGAAAATAAAGGTGTTATCGCGATGAACAGGAACTGTGTGTATTCTACTACGACGCTGTTTGTATTGCTTTTAAAAAAGCAATACAAATAACAGACCATTCGATCCAAGCGATTTTCACGTAACGATAGTCACGGTAGGGTGTGGTCGAACATGGCCAAACGCGTATCAAAGTAATTAGTCGGCCAACGCTCGGGTCGATACCAACTTCATCTCGAGCGACCTTTTCTCGAACAGCTCTCCGGGGCAAGGAAGATCAACGAAAATTATTCAACGCGCAGCGCCGAATCTTCTCGTGAAAAGCGCGATTAATTTACTGCGGATGTTTTCAACGGTGCGGATTCATCGTCTAATCAAAACCACTTCGATTTCTGATACGCAGAAGGACAGGTCGCGCGCGCGCCTGTGCGATAGCACGCGGATACTGGAAAATACGCCCGACACCGCGCCGCATCTGTCGGTGCATCTCGTCTGTTTGCAAATTTCGTAATTTCATTGCTACGTGTCCGGGATGTGGGATGGTCGCAATATTGGCGCGAGCGTGACGCACAATATATAGGCGTGTCTCTAAATATCGCACGCAACGTGTTTGCCCTCCCGGAATTTATTATAAACCACTGCGCGCGCTGGAATATCGCGACGTTCCCGCTGCGCGTCCACGGATGTATTGGATATTTTGTCGCGTTGATTATTTTTACGTCGCTGAAATTGCTTCTGTTTTTTCCTCGTATCTCTCGCAAGCAACAGACATTTGATATTAGCAAAATTGCGTTGTAAATCATACTCCAAAAGAAAAATGAGCAAGGTTATAACATATATCGTCTATATTTTACAAGCACAGTAGTAATTTATGAATTTTGTCAAACACGAAGTATTTGCTTGATAATATTCCTCCAAAGTTAATCTTTTTGTAACATATTTAAAAATAGAAAAAAGGATTCCGAAGAATTCAAGGATCTAATCAAGTTCAAGGCCATTTCTCTGCCAGCGCATTCTCCGGGAGTTTCTCTGAGAAGGATCTCGGTCAATAGGGTGGCTCCGTTTTCGGGAATGCTCGTGGCACGGCGCGAGACTAATGGAGTTCTCGAGTTCTCGCAAACGACGGGACAAAGCCGTCTCGGAAACTTCGGCGAACGCGTATCGCGTCAAAGCCGCCATTACGACGGTGAAGTAAGAACTCCTCGCTCTATGAACCGAACCACCGCTAATTGGCTCTTACGTCTTACATATTAATGTTACCGAGATACGATCTGCTGCGATCCGAATGTCGAACTTGCAGGCTTGAATTTAATGCGACGCACGATGCTACCTTCGTAGAATCAAATTCCAACTTTGACTCGGTTCGCCGATCATTACAACATCGCAAAGTTAAGATCGTGTGTATGTGCCCTGACTTACCGTTTTCCCTTACCATTTCTATAAGGAGACATACACGATCTTTTTATTCGTTCCATCAAATTTCGAGACGTGTGATTCCGAGTCTAACGGAATTATAGAATATCGTATAGAAGAAACTGAACGAACGGCTCTTTCCTCTTCTGTCAAATTTTCGTTTCTTGGGGTTCCAAAACGTGAATTACTTTGACCTAAATTTCGAACTCCAGAAACATGACTTGAAATCGAGCGACTCGAAATGGCCATTCGGTCGCTTTTATGCGCGGTACCAAATTCGACGTCGAAATCTGAATACTCGAATATCGACCTCCGCTTTTCCATCCGGATGGAAAAGCGGATCTCTCTCTTTCTCCAGTTTTTCGCTGACACTGATATCTCGATGTTGCCTCTCGACTGGTGCGTCGCCGTCATCTAAGCTCAAGGTCGATGCACCGGGACGCGTCTTACCGGAAATATCGAGCAGTTGTCCCCTATCAGTGCCGGCGATGGTGTAACAGCTGCAGTATTCCAAGATCGTGAAATAAAACGCTGAAGTCGCTGAGAAGGGAAAGGTGCGATGCGCAGAAAACGGGACGTGGGCGTCGAGAGGCCTCGTCGCTGAGAAAACATCGATGCTGCATTTACATGGAGAATATTTCTGCATGCGCGCCGAGGAGGTTGGTTGGGGGAGGGGGGGGGTAGCACACGGTATAGAAGGCGAGAGGGAGGAAACGGAAGGTGGGAAAGAGGGACGCGATACCGGCAGCTTGCTGGCAGCTATATCGAGTTACGCTCCGGCGCCTATCTATCCGCCAGCTCTTCGAATCTCTCGCCACGGTATTCTCCAGCCTTCTCGTCCGTCCACCTTTCGTTTTTCCTCTTTCTCCTCTCCAACATCTTCCCGCGTATTTTATATCGAACAAGCGACAATGTTTTCGAAATGTCGACAACAACCAGCGACGTTGCATCGCCGCTCGTACATTTTGTCTGATACGAACGCGAGGTTCGCAATCGGTCGAAATAAAATAGGTGATTTAACGGAGAAGCCGTGTCATATTTGCAAACATGACGATCGCTCGCGAAGTGTAAAACTAATGTATAGAGCTTGAAAGTAATAGTTCGCGCGTTATATAGTAGCGTGCAAAATTCACAAATAACTTAAAAAAAAAGAGAGAGAAAAAAACAGATTTGATAGAAATCGATCTCAACTATTTTGAAATGTATTCGATGTGCGTAAGGGAAACGTCTTTCGACGAATAAAAAGTTTCGCTTTCATCAAGACTATCGGATGATCGCGAGAAGAATGCTCAAATGGTGAATGCTCAAATGGAAAATCTGGGAAATTCTCTCCTCGATACCTATCGACGACGTAGGTAAGTCAGAACGGCACGTAGCCGTAAATGTCAGGAATTCAGCATCGGCGGCCGAAATTGACATTCGAAAGCCGACTTTCTGGAAAGGGATCTGATCTAGAACGCCCGCCAGCTGCCGCAGATCCGTGCTTTCCCTTCAATTCCTCCTCTTCTCTTTCTCCGCTTCGTTTCCGCCGCGGTAATCACGGAAACGGGATTTGAAATTCGAGGCCTCGCTAATGGCCGGTGACAGTCGTTCGTCGCTTGTGCAATAATCGGATCGACATTCGAATGCGACTCATCTTTAGCACTCGTTTTTTCCTAGCTATAGGTATATCATTGGTTTTATCCACACATGTACATCTCGACAAAGAAATAATGACGCTTGTTTCGTGCTCGCTTTTGCACATTGAAATATTTTCAAGACAATTGTCACGTTTTAATCAGGAAGATAATTGCGATTGAAAAATAAACACGCAGAAGAATTAATACACCGCCCTAGTTCTTTTATTCGTAACATGTTTGACGATATACTTGTCGCTGAAATCGATGGTGTCGAATTTCTTTGGAAAAATTAGAATTATCCGCGCACCCGTATCGAACTGGATGTCCCGAGGGAGCAAACAAGCGCGACAAACAGGACCTTGATGACACGAGTCAATATCGATCAGCGTTCAGTTTACATCCTGTTTACTCTCGCTAAACGCTCTGCGAAGCGCGCCACCGATACCGAGAGTTTCTCTCTGTCCGAGCGTGGAACGAGAACAGATAAATTAACGCATTAATTAATTGTAAGCCGGCTAAAGGGACACGGACGCCCAATGTGTGACGCGGTTCGGCAGGGATTGCACCGATATGATCTGACGGGGTATCACACGCAGCTGTCCGAGTTATTCCGGAATTATGCTGGCCTGCGTGAACCTGTCCGCGAATGGCGAACCTCCGCAGTTGGTTCGCGTGCGTGGCACGTCGGCGTAGATAGCAACTGTCTCGCGTCGCGAACGTGTTCCGCTCGCTGACACGTAGTAGCCGTTGCACACGTGCGACGATGCGTGCGCGTGCACTGTTCCGAACGAGTATGCACCTCGCCACCAACGGCGATGAGAAATACGAATGGTATCATGAATGTCCGATTCGTGACGACGTTACCTACGAAACACTCGAGTCGAACTCGCTCGAATGCCTGTGTCAGCATCGGGAAGAGAAATTGAAAGAATATCTGCAAGAAAAAGCATAGCAAGTACCTGCGTTCGAATCGACGACTTTGTATTCCAAAGAGAAATAGATCAAAGGGAGCAAATATGGTTGACTTCTACTACTGCCAGACTGTTGGTTAAGTTTAATATGAAACTAAGTTGAATATATGGTTACGCGAATGAGCGCAGTCTGTGCAATAAATTGCAATAGGAAAGGTATAATAGATTCAGATGATAAATTTCGATGTCATCCGTCGAAACTATAGTGCCACGTTTCGCGCGCACAACATAAATATCGGCTTTGCTTGTGTAATTCCCTAGTTGCAAAAGAACTTCCCGTATTCAAAACAGACATCGAGTTCGATTCTATTAGATAAACATTGCATATCCCATCGATGTAATCCTGCAGTGACACACCGCTATCGTTTAGCCGCGCTACTCCAACAAAATTCCGGAATTCTACTCGTAAAAATGTTCTGTATTCAACGATGGTAGTCAATATCGTCCCGTTGGGTAAATATTACTTCTGTCGGTCTCGCCCGCGCTCTCTATCAGATTCGGCCTCATTCGAAAGCGAGGAATTTCCATTCGGGGCGATTTTTTTTTTTTTTTTTTAGTTGCTTCGGCATTAAAGATGTAAATCGAATTTGAGATTGTCGCGGTGATCCGCGGTCGCGTGCTCATCGATAACGCATCTGTATACGCATGTGTACGCATCTCTCCGACATGCATACGCGCACACAGGTGGCCGTCACGCATCCCCGTGTTCGCCCCTGCTCGCATATTGCGTACAACCCGAGCTGCGTGCGTTCGGGTGAACTCATGAATGTCCGATACGCGCTTTGAGGGACCGCGCAACCACGGTAGGAACGCGCCGCGAGAAGGTAATCGCAGGTTGACGTGGCCCGGAGGTAAATAGAGTACGGCGGCGGCGGCGGCGGCGGCGGCGGCGGCGGTGGCGGCAACGGCGGTGGGGATGGCCGGGGGCGAAATTCACAGCCGCGTCCGTGATGGGATTTGACGGCGTTACCGTAGATTTTGTACACCGCGCGGCTTGCTGCCTCGGATAAACAGCGACGCGACGTACTCTGCATCAACCGCCTTTTTCAGTGCATAAAACTGCTGTACTATCGGACTCTGTCTTGATAGAGACGCAAATGTTTGACGTTTAGTCAGCGAAAAGCATTGAGAAAATTGTTCGAGATAAATATCTCGCGATTCGAGTAATTGGATAGAGTGAAAATGCGCTTTAACGTCGGCTAAAATATTTAGCCCGAGTACAACAACGTCAATGCGCGGAGATACTGCTGTCTTTCTAATTTCACAGATTTGGCAATTTACGCGTCTCACATTCGTCGAGTATTCGCTCGAGTACCCCTTTCAGCTTTTGCCGCAGTAATCCGTTGTTCTCGTGTAATCGACGGCACCCGTTTCTGGTTAGGCAAGGCAGTGTTAACAAGCTTTACATAAGCAACGGCGCAAGCAACGGCGCAAGCAACTACCAACCACGGCGACATCAAAGAGAATCCGTCCTCTCCGCCCTGATCCATCGTGAAGTAGAACAACCTGCGCAGCCAACTAGACTAATACGACAAACTCGAAGAACTGTACTAGCACGGTGACTCGATAAATAATTTTTGCATGTCAAAACCGTAGTATATATGTATACACATATATACAGTTAAAAGAGTCAATAAAAACGTGATCTTTGCAACTTCTTGGCGGAGCACAATAGATAAAAAGATAAAATATGTGTGTTGTAACTTTTTTATTTTTAAATGTAAAATTTGTAGGTTAAACATCTTGGTATATATATATTTTCGATTTATTCTTCTTATTAAGAAACAGTCTGACCATGTGTGTGTGTGTACGCGCGCGTGTTCGCGCACACAAATACGTTGTCGCTAAAGCGCGCCCGTGTTTCGAATAAATTATGTATGATCGTCCTACACTTGGCACAAGATTTAGGATACGATCAAAGCCGTACGCTTTAACGAGGATTGCATAAGCAATACGTGAGAAATTGACTACTGACCATGCGATCAAAGAGAATCCGTGATTTTCCACTGGATCCATCAGCAACCTAGAGTATCCTACTTAACATCAACAGTAAGCAAACGTTCAAGGGGACATTCTCTCTCTCACCCTCCTTGCTCGCACCCTCTTCTTAGCTTGTAGGGTAACGTTAGTCTCGCTCGGGGGATGTTTCTGACCGCCAATCAACCGGCGGGCGATAATCGCGGCTCGGTCACGTCAGTTAAAATCGCTGTCAATCCGGAATTCAAAGGCGAACTTTCCTCGTTGCGGTTGCTACGTTCGATGGCAACAGAGAGTGCGGGCGAGAGAATCCGCCAATCCTATATACGCGCCTATATTCGTGCCGCTTTGCCCGGGGACACAATGGAGCGGTGATTCCCGGGAGAATATCAGAGAAGAGGAGTACTCCTCTACCGCTATGTGCCGGTCGACGTTGTAACCCACCGCCACCCATTGGCCGCCAGTGAGAGAGCACTTCCTGTTAGCCTCGACCCTCGTCCGCAACCAGCCGCAGGCCGCAAGCCTCAGTTCCTGCGAGCCGTAGCCTCTAACGTCACGCTACTCCAGGCTTGACCTCCTGCCGACAGCGTAATTGTTTAGAAACCCCTTGATCTGTAATTCCAGCGCACCCGACTATCCTCCCTGCGCGCGAAACATCGTTAACACGATCCCAACGCCTTGCCACCATCACCGCTACACGGATCTATGTACACACACATATATATACACACACACACACACACACACACACACACACACACACACACACACATATATATATATATATATATATATATCGCCCGTTTTGTCGGGCTTTCGCACACCTTACCCTTGATAGCTCTCGCGCGCGTGCATAACGCGTGGTTCGCACGCTTCACTCCGCAGAGGTTTGTTTCGCGAGATTGAACGAGCTATGCGAGGAATCGGTTGCGGTGCGCCCCGCAGAAGCGGCCTGCGGTCGGGAATCTTGCATGTGACAACGAGAAGATGCGAGAGACGAAGAGCTCGGCAAATTGAATTTGCCGGTGATTTTATGTTGTTCTATTATGATTAAATATTAAATTTTTAATTGAAAAAGCACGATTTCTTATTTTTTGCTACAAATAAAATACAAGTATAGATATATAAGTATTGTATTTGACGTAAAAAATAAATTTAGTTTGAATTAGGTTTTTAAATTAAAAAAAAATCTCATTCAAAAAGTATATCCTTAAGAAATCTAGAAGAATCTAATTAAATATAATTCTTATGATATAATGCAGTACTTAAAGAAATTTAATACAAAAAATAAGCATTTAAAAATATGTACGTCACACATATGTACATACATATTTTATATATCTGTACGACGAAAGTTCTGTTTCAAGTTCTCGCATTCTTAAAAACGAAATAAACTATGTATTATATATAAATTACAAAAATTTTTCATTATCACACGCGTTTTTTCTCTCTTTCTCTCTCGACTTGTCTGGCTTTTTTGGAAACTAAATAGTGAAACCAACGAGAATACATTTCCAGCAACGAGGGATTTATTCTACAGGTGGTCTGAAATTTAGGCGAATTTTGGTGAAATATATTTTACGAGAAAAGATCTGACAGTTCCTGTCCGACCAGAGCGTGACATCAAATTCTTTCTGACGGAAATAGTTTCTCGTAATACACGCGAAACTTCACGTTCGCCCCTTTCATTGGAAAATGTGTACGACGTGTGACTTTTACTCAAGTCAACCGCATGTTACATACGACAGATACTTCACACATACGTATATATTCATCTCTCTTTTTCTCTCTTTCTCACAGTTTCATGAAATTCTTTAGAAAGTCACGTATTTGCGATCGTCGGAGCGAATTTTACGGGAAAATGCGACTATTTAATCTCTCGAAAACGAAATTGTTCATGATTTAACGATTTTCGTTTTTACATTTATTATTTTAAATTTTGCATGTATGTCATTATGTCCTATAATATATATATGTATGTATACATACTGCATAAATAATTAATTCAGTGGATATTAATAATGTTGCTTTTGAGTTTAATAAATTAATAAAGTCTTTTGTACTGGTCTCTAATCAATTCAATTTTTAATTTTCACATTATACATTTGTTTTCACTTTGCGTTTTGTCCTATTATATTTGTGTGTGGAAACACGTCATTATTAGAAAATTCAAATGTACCAAAGCGTGTAACAAAACTTAAACGCATTCTACTTACAATATCCTCCAGTTTTGAGCATCCTTTTCTGGTGGTGCAGATTAAGGCGACGATGACTCCGCCTCCGAACATAAGCAGAAGAAACACCGCCAGTTTCCAGCCGTGATCTCTTTGCGGAATAAGTTTCTTGGCCGCCGGTAATCTGGCGACCTCCGCCGTAGAGACACCAAAGCGGGACGCTTTCACGAGAATCGTCCTGAGACGTCTCGACGCTTTTTCGCAGGCCATTTTCGTCGGGTTGCTCTTCGAAGCTGAGCTTCTCGACCTTACGTGCACGTGATCCATCTTCGGGATTCGCCGCGTTTCAGTGTCCACGTATAACAAATTACACGCGCGAACTCGCCCGATTCTTTAGCGAAAAAGAGATCCCCGAAGCTCTCTCCGACTGTTTGCGATCTGTCCAAGTTTCGAGAGGTGCGCGAACGGACATCGGACGAGTATCGAAGTATCGGCGGTGTTCGGAAATGGACTCTGTTCGATCACAATACTCACTTGGAGGTGTGTGGGATTCACTAAACTCACCACGTTACTACAAGCTACGCGAGTATTCAAATATCGCGCGGTCCATTTCGCGATTGAATTCTCTCGTGTCGAACACGCCGGACAGCGTTTCTCTTCGGAATTCGCGTCGAACCGGTAAGAGCTTTACGGTTCACCGCACTGCGTTTTATCACTATCACGTTGCGTGTACTTCGAAAGTATAAAGACAGAATAGTTGCATAAAAGAATGTAACTTATCATTATCACGATCTTATATCAATATGGTTGTTTAATCTCAATTTACTATCGCGTGTTGCTCAAGTTTACTTTTTAAATTGCGAACGTTTCGCACTTTGCAAACGTTTTATCTGTTTCGAGGTGATGATATTCTTGCTGTACTTTCTTTAACTATCGGAAAAGTGCAATTTGGAGCGTCTACTCGTTATACTTCCTATGTGTGTGTGTGTGTGTGTGTGAACTCTCCCACGGGTTTTATGAGATTATACCGGACGATTCCGCGCTATCGCGGGTCTCGCCTCCTGAGTCGCGGACGTAACGCGCCCCCAAGTCGTTATACTTTTATGCTCGCGACGTGGGAGGACACCGAATGGCGAGGCGGCGGCGCTGAAATGAGAATTTTAGAACGAAGAATGACCGGGAGAGAGCCGCCAGCAAAATAGAGAGGATTGCAGCCGACAGAATAAACGATGCTACACTCTTCGAATTTTGCTGTTTGCCAGATGATATTTGCGACCTTTCGTCACTTCGATTTGGCTTACAACACCGTCAATTTCTTCTTGCACATTAGAATTTCACGTTGCTGGAGAAACTCCCATCGTACTTGTGATATTTTAAAGAGAATGTTGAAAAACTGTTGTTACAAAAAAAAGTTCAAAATTATATAAGATAGTATTATCTGTTTCTTTTTGTTTTCGTCTTCCGAGTTGATTCGAAGAGAACTTCGTCCAATGCGACTAGTCGTTTTACTTCGGCGTATCTTTCGCACCCGTTCATGGATCGAAGAGGGATCGCTTGTTGTTCGCTGATCGAGCGACTAACGGGAGATTCGCGCTCTCATGAAGACGCTATTAATCTCGCCAGCTCGGTCATTTTGCCGCGACCCGATGACCGGAAGAGAAAATTAATTCTCCTCGATCGAATAGGTTTTCACACGACAGCCTCATTCTTTCAGAGAGAAACGCTCGTTCGTGGCGCCGTCAAAGTTTGCTTCAATTTTACCGTCCGACGAACGCTAGCCCATCCGTTTCTGTATAGCGTCGCTTGTCTATATACGCCGACGTAACTTTTATTTGTCAGATATTGGCACTTCACGGTTTATTCACCCGAGACTTCTTTTATGAAGTCAAACGTGGAGTTCTTAATGATCAAACAACATTTTTCATTTGCCCGTGATCCTTGCGCAGCATCTGTAAAAGATAATTGCATGTTTAATAACATAATTCAGAGGCTGCCCTTTTTTTTCTTGAAAAAAAAAATACATATAATATATACAGAAATTCAATAGACACACGATTGATTGAAAATCTGTTTTGCGCTTGTTCGGAAACTTTTTCGTAAAATTTGACGAGAAATGCGCATAAAGAAAAATTACAGATTGAATATATTTTATAATATATTTATATATTTAAAATATATGTAAAATATATTTATATATGTGTATATATTTATATATAAAATTGTTAGCTCTGTTGGTATATCTAATATTATGTACGCTACAAATAAATCGAGATATTATAGTCGACAGAGACATTCGAGCGAAAAAGAAAGGAAAAAGAACACCATTGATTCTTCATTCCGTGAAATTACACCAAAATAGTGCCACTAAGCAGCACATAAACACTAATATAAAGCACTATTCCGTCGTGGCAAAGTTAGGCTTCTGGAAAATAAGAGAGAGAAAGAGAGAGATAGAGAAAAAGAGAAGCGAAGATGGTTCGACGATTTAGTTCTACTGGCAAACTGCGATCGACGGTCGCGATTCAATTCCAATGCTCATCGATCGGGATATAATGTGTCTCGAGGTGAGTAGATGGATTTCGAGTGTATTAAAGATGAAAGCAATATCGGAGATGGAATTACCCGCGCGCGTGGCCAACGATACCACGACGAAAATACTTGTTTCCGCCGCGGGGAGGAGGAGAAGGACACGTAACGAATGGCTCGTCACAAGGGCTATGTCCGAGGATTAAGTGAGAATTATCCCGGATTCCGCTTCTCGAATTTCATCCGCTTCATCCCGTTTCCGTCGACTCGCGTATAAGCGCCGGCGCGTCGACCGACCGGCCGGACGGACGCCGGGGCTCCTTCCCTCTTTTCCGTAACTCTTCTCCGTTTAATCTAGGATCCGCTGGTAATTGCGTTATTACGTCTGAGAGAAAACACGTTCCTTTTCACAACGGTCACGTACGAATATATCGTTTCCCGTGAATGCGGTCTCATTGTTTCCCTCAATACTCCAAGCCACGTCGCTGTAGGAAAAAAACTCCTTTCTTTGAGAGTTACGGAAATAGAAAAATGTTACGTCTCTGTGTTTATTGTTTTTTATTTGTACTGTACGGGATATATATATATTTTTTTTTTTTGCTGTCGGTGAGAGAAATAATGTCTAGTTTTTTGTTAGCAATTGCAATTGCTAATTTACAAAAACAACAATATAACTATTATTTAATAATGTTCCATTAATTCACGTTGTTTTTGCAGAAACTATCAAAAATTAATCTTCTCAATCTTTTAACTTATATTTATATGATAAATTGAAAGAGTAATTGAGAGAAAAAAAATATGTGACTAAGTTTTTAGGCATTACGATTGTGAGATTAACATCACGCGAAGTAAAATAATTATCGCACAATATTATCGGACACAAAAGAAAGCATGCATCTCATTTCGCAGCACGAAGAGTTTTTAAAGCAAACCCGCGTGGCCGTGACGGGAACGCCATTTATAAGATAACAAGGCGGTCCGGGGAACGATTCTGAAATGTTCTCGAGTGTGCAGGCGCCATATCTATTGAAAATCCCAGTGGTGGATACAAAACGAGGAGAATGGAACACCGCCGACGGAAATTACGTCGCACGCGGGCCGTGAGCGTTTCTGGCTTACATCAGCGGTGATTAATTTCGGGAGATTAGCAGGGTACCGGTCGTTAGAATTAAACGGTGGAATATAGCGGATCTAAAATCGCCTTGTCGACTCTGCATTAGACCGCGCTAATTAGCTCGTCGCATTGACCGAAGAATCCCGACGTATTAGAATTTAAGTTCCTACAGATCGTACATGACCTTAAACATCGCGCTCTTGTTCACATTACATAAAGTTCACGATTAAAGTCTACGTGCTTCTAAGCTGGCTGAAAGCACACAGCGGGCACTGCGCGAAAGGACCCGAGAACGAGCCCTCAAAATAGTGAGGTTCCTTGGCACGTTCTCATACGCGGGCTCTCATGCGAATGTTACGACTATTGCAGTCTGGAGAGTTTCGAGTGGGAATTAGCACGGCACGATTAAGCTTATGCCCTTTAAGGCCGAGATTATCGTTAGCGGGAAGTGATTTAGATACGGACCGAGAACCCCCGTAGAAAAGTTGCTAAGTGTGGGCGAACGGGCGTCGGCCGTTTGGAGCAAGTTTCGCGGAATGGTTCGTGTGACGAACTCTCGCGGAGTTGTGCCTCCGCAAAGTCGTTCGCGATAGTATCGGTGCGTGAATGTGTCGCGTGAAGCATTGCCGTCTGGGCTTGGCGCACGAAAATTGCTTCCTGTGTTGCCGAGAACTCGATGAATCTAAAATTCCATGTATAAAACCAAAAGAAGAAATAAATGTTTCATGCGCCTTTCCCTATATATGTAATTTTAGTGTAATCACAAACTCTTATATAGCACGAAAATAATTTTCTTCTTAAATTTATGAATTACTGTTTTGCAAAGGAGCAAAAGTTTCGAATTGCATTACGCTGCCTGACTAAATATCAAATATGTACATACAACTCGCATTTCTCGGCGAGTTCTAATTTTCTCGGAAGCGACTTTATATATTTGCCCGCGGGAAAACGCCGTTCTCAAAGACTCATGCCGATTAATTTCAATCTTCAATCATCTTTCCTACTGACTGTGCAAAGAAAAAAAGAAACAAGAACTGCGTTGTTATTAACGTCGTCAGAGTCCAAACTCCAAGTCCGTATCGTTCTTTCAAAAGTATCCTTGGAAGCGCGTCCCCGGGGCGAGTAAAGTTTCGAGTTTACGTTCGGTAGACCCCTTCGAAAGTTAAATAAAATAAAATCGGAAAAAGCGACGGCGTTCTTTGTTTTCCTCTTTTTTCCCGTGTTTTAGCTGTCGTGCGGTAATCGTCGACGTTGACCATCGAACTTCCGTGTCGTCCGGTCGCTATCCCGGAGATCTTCTCCCCAAGCTCGTAGATCGCGGCGCTTTTATCGGATAAAACTCGAAGAAGAAGCACGGCCGGCAAAGCCATCGAGCGGCCTGCTGCTCGCCAAAGAAAATGAGATAGCTTAATAAGGCGGCGTCCTCCGGTGTAATTACGCGCCCCAAGTTCCTCGCTATTTTCGCGCTGCGAGTAATTAGAATACCGATAGCTTCAGCGGGAGTGTAAGCGCGCGCGCGAGCGCCGGCGTCTCAATGCGACGCTTAAGATTCCCATTTATTTCCGGCTGAAATGTCACACAGGATTTCCAAGACCGCGCCGTTCTCTCCCGGAATTCCAGACAGATAAATGTCGCAGGCACGATTCACTAGAAATCGGCGCCGACAGCGTCTCGGCATTGACGACGTCGCGTCGAAATATTAAATGTTTGGTATTATTGGCTCTGAACTAATTACCAAACGAGCTTTCGTAAATATTTAAACGTAAAACGGTCAAGGAGATCGCGCGACGTTGAGAGATAATAATTAAACTTGATAATTACATAAAACGCTGCGACATAAATAGAAAATTCAAATTATGTAATGTTTTATCTCGGTAATGTTCTATCTCATAAAGCATTTTGTATTTGTATTTACAACTCGAAAGAATATACATGTGTGTGTGTGTATGTATTACTAAAATATTTAGACGGCTTAATGATTTACTACATATGTATGTTATAATATATTCTTATTGATTTCTTACACGAAGTACATGTTTTCTTCCTAAAACTTTTTGCATAATTTACTTTAAAAAGTATGGAAATAGACTACGACTTCAACACACCTTGGCAAAATAACCTTGAATACCTTATTTAGTAATATTACTAATTTATACACTGCATTATATTTAATATCTTCAAAGTGACGCAGCTAAAGCGATTATATCTTCGTCGGGTCGATCTCTTCCAAAGCTACGTGTCTCTCGAAGGTAGAGCTCCAGAGCCGCTCGAATGAATAAGTAAAACAGCTCCGATGCTCTCTTCCTCAGTAATTTATCGGCATGCTATCGAACGTTCGATCTGAGACGCGAAGGCGAAGATGCTATATCGTATACCGTGAATGAGAACGGTAATTTAAATGGCATCGACAAAGCGAACAGCGCAAATATTTTCGGCTGGAATATCAGATTGCGGGCATTGAATACTATGAAATGCGCGGAAATTGAATAAATCGCATTAACAAATTGTGCGTATCAATGCATTGCAAAATGTACATCTTTCATTTTACGATTTACGCTCCCACGTAAAATGCGCTGCTTATCTTTAATTATAAAATCCGATAAAGTTGCACTTTTTTTATTATATTATATAAATATTATTTATTAAAATTTAAAAAATTATTCTCTCCCAATTGTATTCACCATACATGATATAATAAACGCCAATACAATCTCTATTTCATATTTTACGACCGAAGATACAGATGTTTGCGCAGCAATATAGATTCTCGCTTTCGTAAAAGACCGAGATGGTCGACAATAGAACGTTTCACATCGCGAGAATTTTTGAATTTTCTACGAAATTAAATACATTCGTTAAAAGAGAGAGGGAGAGAAGGGGAAGGGAGAGAAGCGTGAGGGAAACTTGTTCGGGCTTGCCTGGTTATGGCTTGATATATCGTCCAGTTACACGCACTCGGTGGACTTGCCGGGCTTAATGTGATTTACAGGAGGGACAGAAGTTTCGAGCGATGGACCGTATGTTTCGAAAGCTCCGGGAAATTATTGGATACGTGACAACTCGGGTTACTTTGGGCACGTCCAGAAGCGAAATTGACATCGGCGAGGATGGGAAAGGATAAAGTCGTAAAACGATATGACTCGTTACGCTCGTATCTCTCCGCTCTGCGCGACGCGTAACAACTCACAAGCAGTAAACCCCGTAATTAATGAAACGCCGCCACGAATACATAATTCCGAATACCTATATAGATATACATTTGTATACATTGTACATAATGTATAGTTTAATGTTTTTATAAATTTTAAACTTAAAGTTTCGATTATTTTCAATTTTTTAGTTAGGTCACAAAATTTTATTTGACAAATTTGTGGAATATAAACGTATAATTCTTCACTACATATATTTTATATACTCAGAATTAATATATACTAAGTATATACTAAGTATTTTCGACATATATTCAAAACGATCGATTCGATCAAAGAACAAACCATGTTTAGCCCTCGAAGGGACACGTTCTTGATGCGTGTATGCCACACACACATACACACACACATCCGTGTCTCTTTTCGCTCCACTGTACGCATTTCCTTTGGACAGTTTCCGTTGTAGCGCGCGAATCGAAATTGCGTTCGTTTACGCTACGCCAAATATCGAGAATTTGTCGGTGACAGTACTTCCTTACCACGTAGAGTCACCGTTTTCAGCGGAAGTAATAAAATCGATATGCAAAATATAATATCAAACAAGGATCGAAAACGGCAGCCGATGTACATTTGCATTTTTCGCGGATTGGTTTTTCCGAAGATTAAAACAAACAAGTGTTACAACAATTGTCCGAATAGGTTCTTTGTTTTTTTTTGTTTTTTTTTTAAATTCAACGTTACAATGTGATTTAAACCACAGATCGAACGAGACACTTCTATATAACGTTTATGTTTTCATCGTTGTTTATAATCGCAGGTATTTTCTGAGAGTTAAGCCGCATACATGAATTGCCATTTTCCTCGTTGTAAATAATACAAGCGTTTGTTACCCGCAATTCTGAAATATGCGAGCAAACTTTGCTAATTCGAACGCGTGCTGTGAATAAAGATTAATG
Organism: Pseudomyrmex cubaensis; assembly: GCA_014825685.1. Taxonomy (NCBI): domain Eukaryota; kingdom Metazoa; phylum Arthropoda; class Insecta; order Hymenoptera; family Formicidae; genus Pseudomyrmex; species Pseudomyrmex cubaensis. Next base: position 2,151 of record QVOA01011851.1, on the reverse strand, counting down.
TATTCGCGTTGCACGCAGGGGGAAGTGTATGAATAAATATCACGCGCAGAGAGAATAAACTTGAAATTCGAACGGTCGAATTTAAAAAGCGTTTCCCGTGAGAAAAATCGCTTTTGTCGACTTTCTAAAAAGGCTTCGTTCTATTCTTGATCTCATCAAATAACATTCGTATTCGCATCTTCGAGAAAGTATTCCAACCGGATCTCTTGAATGTTGGACGATTTTGGGATATATTACTTACGAGATAGAAGTTTCGCAATTGTTCGCATTGTTATCGAAATCGGTGAGAATTTGTCGTTGATGCTAACGAGCACTTTATGTAAATGCCGCGATTTTCAGTTTACGAACGAAATTGCAAGACCGCTTGTCAAATTGCGGAATTATTCTTGAAATTCCGCGATATCAGTGATATTCCGGAATACTCCGTTTCCGTCTTTTATAGCAGTCTTAAAAACAGATATATTGAAGTAAAGTATATATTCAAGTCGTTTGCTCGACTTTATTAAATTTCAACCGTAATAAATAGAGTTAACAAATGAGATTGACACGGATAAGTAATTAAATAACACTTCAATCCGGGTTTAAAACTCGGCCGAAATATTTAGAGTGCACACACCAGTTTTCAGTTATTTTCCCAAAATATAAACTTGTCCGAAAAAGTTTAATACCACATTTCCGCTTGTTTTATCTCGCTAATCCCTCACGTTTCCCTTGTTAACCAAGTTTCAAATTAAATTCTGTACCAAAGAAGGATCCGTTATCAAAAGTGTATGCTTCTACTATTTTTGCACATGTACAACTTTCTCGACTTCTTCGTCGTTAGTGTGAACTTGATACACATTAGTGTAAATAAGTTTTACTCACACAGTAATATGTGTTATAGAAAAGAAAGCTTCCGTAACATCAGAAAATAACGTTAGGTATGTGACTTCTAGTGAAGAAACGCGAAAGTAGCGCAGCGCGGTTACACATCGGCGACAAGAGCGCGTAGAGGATAAAGGAAGAGGCGAGAAAGAGAGAGAGAAAGAGAGAGAGAGGGAGAGAGAAAGGTCGACAGATATTCCCGAGAGGGTGAGAAAGCGTGCTCAACACGTGTTTCCCTTATCGCGTTCATTTCAAACTACGGACTCTGTAGTCGCTCTAATGCCAGCGTGACGTTCGTCGTTGCCACACATTCGTCCTTTGCCGAACGTCGCCCAACATTCTGTCAAAATAGGGGGTGACCATTGATTTATCTCGTTCCTCAGTAATTCTCTTTTATTTTCCTCGCCGCGCTCGATCGCCTACTACCTTTTGATCTATCGCTCTTGACACGTCGACGACGATTCATTTTTATTTACGATCTGACGCCGCCGGACGATGAGATTCATCGCCTTCTCCCCCATTGCCCTTTCTCTTCCACTGCATCCCTGCTCTTACTTGATTCGACCAGCTGTTCGCGCGATTTTATTTCCCCTCATCAAAATCATTGTCGGTATAAGAAGTCGATGACAGCCTGGTGTGTGCTGAGCAACCAGGCTCTTGATAGAGTACTCTCTCGGCAAGATTGTTTGACGAGTTTAACGAAGGGCGAAAATTCAGAAATTGGCACTTCGTGACGACGCGACGGTCCCGTGATTTCACGATTAAAATTTTATCACGGTCCGTTGACTTTACGTCCGGACGTTACAACAAGGGATTTTTTGGCCAGTGCGCAGAAAATATGTTTACGCATAGAAAATTGTTGCGACGAAAAGTAAAATTTTACTGTAAAACGCAATAAACAATGTATATAGCTGTAGTAACAACTCACGAAATGTGAAATAATACAACAAAACAACAACCGAGGGAAATATGGAAGCAAACTCTATGTATTTATAAAAAAAAAAAAGAACGAGAGAACCAAAAATTTACAAACATTTGTCTTTTTTGCGTAAAAACAAGCAGAATGCAACCAATACGTATACTAAAAAGGTATCGCAAATTTGAGCGTGCTTCAAAATGTGAGATACGCGCTCCGTTCACCTCACGATTCGGTGATGAAATATGATAAAGAAAACACGTATTGAGCACGCTTTCTCACTTCTCATAACCACTCGCTTCCAACCTTCATTATCTCTCCTCTGGATATATATATATATATATATATATATATATATATATATCTATATA
>QVOA01011850.1:0-34442 GCA_014825685.1 Pseudomyrmex cubaensis | reverse complement strand
AATGTCTACAAACTCATTGTTATATAAAAATATAATATATGTTATATAAAAATATAATTTTAATGCAAGTTGGTGTAAATAAATTAAAAGAGATAAACAATCCTGTGATATCATCTTAAAAAACAGAACCTATTATAAGATATATAATTTTAGAAGTTTTATAATTTTATATGTTATATAAAAATGGTTGATACAAATAAAATCTTTAACAAAAACCACATCTTAGAAAAAACAAATGTTTGCGTCATGTTTTTCTTTTATACTAATTAGAATTGCATTCAATCTTCTTGCATCTACTTTATGTTTGTGCAATAATGCAACTCGCACAAATGTTTCGATAGAACTACACACTACAAAAGGTTAACTGTTAATTTACTATTACAATGAACAATTTAACTTAATCTCTTATCGAAAGCAATGCAAATTCGAGTCGCTGAAAATATATCTCTGTGTGAATGCCATTTCAGTTAGAGGACAATCAACCACTCGGTATTCAACGAGCCGATCGGCTTTCAAACAAAAAATGCGTGTTCGAAATTTGGAAATAATTCAAAAACGAGGTCACATGCGCGAAATTGTTGTTTGCGTCACGTACATATTCTTTTTCTATCTTTTCCACCTTGATTCTCTATTTCGTTTATGTGTATGTTAACTTCCGGACTCACCTTCGTTCGGTAACAACGTTAAACAAATATTTTAAAAAGGTAAACACCGTTTGTGCGGTGCCGAGTGCAGACAAGGCCATCTTTCGAGCAGCCAATAAATCGCGCTGCGGCACACAGTATGTAAGAAAAAATGAATATCATTCTGTCACATTTGAAAATTAATTAATATACAAAAAGATTAATATACAAAAATATATGAAAACACAATTATTGCAAATTATTAGTGTGAAAACATCACATGTATTCTTTTTTCTTAATTGCACTAATTGCTATATTTAAAAAAGCTGTCTTTTCGTATTTTAAGTGAGGATTTAAATGACACTATTAGTTTTTTAATGCGTGAGCGTTTTCAAGATCATTTAAAGGTCAACTTGTTTGTATCGTAAACAAGTGTATTTTTTATTTCTTATTCTACAAAAAACATTGCATTATTTTTATCTGAAACAGTTTTTTGACTTCTGTTTTTTAAGATGATATCACAGGATAGTTTGTCTCTTTTAATTTATTTACGCCAACTTGCAAGACGTCTACGATAAACATCTTTAACATTTCCGCAAAATATCCGTCTTCTTGTAAAAATGTATTGTTGATATATAGTCAAAGTAATACTTACTATAATAATATTAATAATTTTGAGTATTAAAATCACTTTTGAATAGTGCTTTTATTATTTAAAATAAATATTATTTCAGCCATACTAGTAATAAATTTTTGTAAGAATGCATGTACATTTTTTATAGTTTACAACATTTTGTGTTTATTGATGTTTTTAAATAAATTTAGTAAATGCTTTTTCTTATAATGTTTCTAAAGCAATGACAAATACTTTAATAAGAACTACAAACCTTCATAGTTTCGATAATATGTTACAAATTTATTGATATGTGTTATGTTGACTTTTAGCCACATGTTTCTATCGGACATTCATCAGTTGGTAATTGAAATTGCAAATCAAACATTTGCTCGCTAAAAGAAAAACGAAACGACGAAGAATTATGCAAATTTAATCTTCACTTGCGCTTAATTGAAAAAAAAAGTTGATGTTAAATTAAACATGTAGTTTCGCATTGTCTGACAAATATCCACCATTGAAAGAAACAATGCTGCAATTTTTTGGATAAAGACTGTAGCCACAGATTTCTATATTATAGAAATCTGTGACTTTAGCAGATTTGCTGTTTTATTTTTCGTGTCTTGCAAATCACTGCAAATTCTGTTCACTGAGCAATGCTAATTCTAGAAACACAAGTGTATGCAACGTTTTAAAAAACAGCACATAGATACTAGTTGTTCGGAATTTTCTTTTGTACATCAAATTCGACGATTTCCGTATATGCAGACAAGCGATATCAATTTTGATTGTTGTTGTTTCAGAAGAGATCATGACATTGTTACCGCCAACGCCAGCGCAACAGAAACGCCTGAACATGGAGCTCCCACCCGACCCGGAAATGAGGAAAGAGGACATTAAAGCTCTACGACAATGGCTCTCCAAGCAGCCGCATTTGCCGAATCACATAGGTTCGTTTTTTTCATAAAAATCGTCATACGTTCGATCGGCTTTTAAAGACGATAAAGCCAAGGATAATCTCTCCGATAATTTACAGACAACGACAAATTGGAAAAATTTCTTTATAACTGCAAAAACAGCATCGAGAGATGCAAATTGGTCCTGGAGGGATACTACACCGCCCGCACAGCTCTGCCGGATTATTTTGCTGTGCGCGATCCGTTGTCTCGGGACATTCGAAATTCCTACGAAGTCGTGTAAATAAAAATATTATGTTTGCTTACGCAATTCAAGAGACAAGTGCCTCTTATACGCGAAATTTACGCGATTAAGAAGTGGTGAGATTTGAATCTCTACGAAAAAGTGTTGTCCAAATACTTCCGATGATAATGTTTTGCACCAAATTAGAAAGTTTCGATTAAGTTCATTGTGTTTTACCGTGTTTGTGAGTTTTCTAAGCAAATATTTCTCTGTTAGGAATTACTTCATCTTGCCATCGTTAACCGAGGAAGGATATCGCGTCTCTATCGCTCATATAAGTAACTCTGACCCCGATAAATTCTCGGTACAGGCGATAGTCAGGCGTATTCTAATGATATTCGACATTCGTCTGATGGAGGAAGCCTGCTTGTCCAATATTATGGTTATAGATCTTGAGGTATGACACACAAGCGTAATTGTCTCAATTACTTCTTTTTTTCATTCGTTTTATTCGCGTTTCAATGTCACGTTACAATTATTGACAACGAATATTTGCGCGAGACAAGAATTTCCTGGCTTGTATTTTTCAAGATTTTATTTCTAAGAATTAAATTTACTAGATTTAAAGTTACTTGAAATTTATAATAAATTTAATTCTTAGAAAGACATTTTTTTAGAGAAGAAAAAAGAGATTGTTTCTACGTACGAGATGCAAACTGAGTACCGGATATAAATTTTCAAATTGAATTTAATTCGAATTACACAAAGTGTGTTAATTTACAAAAAAAAATATTTTGCAGCTCGTGCTGACTTTATTTATTTCACTCACGTAGTTAAATGTATTAGCGTTATTGGTAGATTCATTGATGTCTATTGTCTCGCCTAAGGAGTGAGATTGCAAGTTTTTTAATAATCTTATAACACCAGGGTGATCCGAACTATATATGTTCATACGTTGTGAAAAGAAGATATATGAAGGATAAGATATAGAACCGCAGGGGAGATGAAACATGGAAGGGAAAGTTGCACTTAAGCGCTGAGTACATCGAGAGCACTCTCACCTAGTTACGCCGCTGTGTTAGTTTAAAAGTACACGAAACTGCGCGAGACTAACAAAGTTTTATAAAACTAGTCGCAAAAAGATGAAATAAGATTATCAAGAAAAATGTTTTTTTATTGTTTTTCTCTGTGTGTGTGTTTTTATTTTAAGAAATAACGCAGCAATTATTTATAGTTCTTTTAGCATTAATTTCGCGTAAAGTTTTATATATGATATTTTAGAATGCTTGTCCAACACATTTTACAAAAGTCTCTCCGACATTATCTACGGTGAGACGAGCGTTGATGGCGATACAAGATTGCATGCCCTTCCGATTGCACAGTGTTCACTTTCTTCACACGCCGTCGTTCATCACTACCTTCATCAACTTGTTTTACCCGCTTTTAAAACAAAGATTAACTCAAAAGGTAAGAGAGGCGAGACTCTCGATACAGCGTAAAAAAGTGCGTGGAAAAAACGAGAACATAATTATTTACGTTTGCAGTTTCATTTTCACAATGGCGGCGGCGAGGAACTATACGCTTACATGGACAAGGAAATTCTGCCCAACGAGTACGGTGGCAAAGCGGGCACTTTTCAAGAACTCAATGGTAAATGCACTGTTTTTTATTTTACATTTTAAGAGAAATAAAGTAAATTACTCATAATAAAATTATGAGAATGCAAAATTCACGATATTTCAATTTTAAATAAGTCTAATTTATCGTATTCCCAAACGCAGACGCGTGGCAAGAGAAAATCGAGAAAAACAGAGAGTGGTTCTTGCGTGATGAGAAATTAAGCCGCACAAACGAGACAGCTCGTTTGCCGGAATCGAAGTCTCGTTTTCTGAAGGAGTTGGAAGGACTGCAGGGTTCATTCCGAAAACTAAACATAGATTAACACTTTCTTCGCTAGATCATATTCTTGAGCTATTAAAATAAATTTATTGATTTCCAATCATTAATATTATCTCTCATATCTCAATTTATGTTATGCAATTACAATTATTATTTTAACAAGAAAAAAAATAATAATTACGTATAAATTTCCAACGATTCTCATAGCGGCAATAAATCTTTGTTAAGCGATAAACTTTGTTTTCTAACAATTAATTTGTCATTCAGTGATCGAACGAGTTTTTGTTTGTTTGTTATTTTATGACATTAGTCTCAAGATAGCGCCACATAGTAGTTCTATGCTTTCGACGCGTTGCGATGTTATCTTTGTATCTTTATCTAATGAGCATCAACCAATAATACGTTGCTGTAAAACTTAAATAAGATATTTATATATTTAAAAGTTAGACTCTGTCTAAATGAAGCAATGGAACTGTTTACATATTTTGTTACTAGCATAAAAATACAACACATGTAGCGATGTAGTTTTAGCGATGTATATAGAAATACAATAAAATTACAAGAAATACGATTTGATATAAAATTCACTCAGCGAATCAAGTTGCATGTGTAAAATATTAATATAAACAATTTTCATTTTTAACACGACCTTGATTTATCAACGATTTAAGAGAAGAGATAATGCATAATACGAAACGGAATTGCGCAATTATCTGTAAAAACTGTAATTCGTCCCAATATCAAATATAAAACATCTGAAAAAGTTGCGCTCCGTGCGGTTTGCGTGACCCAGATGCGGTTATCGATGTAATAGTGGCTGTCTAATCGCCTTGTGTTAGTCTGGCGGCCAAATCAATTTATTCCGGCTTGCCGATTTTATGCAACGTAACGGAGAGATCGTAAAACGCGTTTATGCTTCTGCGTATCGATGTTATCGATAGGTCGACAAGCAGAAGTGTGAGTTTTCAAATGCGGATCGACAGCGAATTTGTTACTTTTTCCACGAAGCGCAAAACAAAACAAAAAAAAATATCGCAACTTTGACCGGTTCAAAAGCGGCACACACAAACGTTGTCTTCTTTCGCTCCGCTTAACTAACTTAATAAGCTAATGATGCCCATCGTCTGATGCACATCGAATAATGCCTCTGTTGAATCTACCTACTTTGATTCCTCATGCCGCTACCGCGATGCGCGGTGGAATCATTGTATTTGCCGCTCGGTGTACATACATTAAGTACCGCTGAAAAGAGAGAGAGCGAATTTTGCACGACGACGATATAATCACGTTTAACTTCTTCCATCGCTCCGCATTCGGATGTTTTTACTCTTGTTAATTCCGCTTGCGTTTCAAGAATCGCACATATTTGACGCCTGTGTGCTCTTTCTTCTTCTCTCTTTCTCAAAGCGCAACGAGCAGTCAAGGATATTCCTGTTGTCTGTTGTTTATCATCTTTTTGTTTAACCACTTGGCGCCTATTACGGAGCTTCTCTTCGCGCGCACATATCTCTCTCTTCTTTATCTTGACGTATTGTTGAGCACAAAGCAAGCGCAAATTTAGATCGTAACTCGTGAAAGTCATCTTTGCTATTTTTTCTTATTAGTCACGTTGTTTGCGGGAAAAGAAAAATTATTATCACGATTTATCAAAATTAAATGCAAAATAACGCACCGATAATTAACTTGCGCACAAGTTTCAGCGTTTGCGCTGCGTGTGCAACATTTTTTATGAACGTTATATGCACATGAGAGCGGAGCTATATATACACTTGAGCGTATAAATAAAATACACGTGTGCGCATACAAACGATCGCGTTTATTGCGCGAAGAAACTTGTTTTTCGGGCAATGAAACTCAACACACAAAGTAGTTTGTGATTCAGAGAGATTTTATTTTCCGCGGAACGCGGAAGATAAACAAGTCAATTTTCTGCGTAGAATTATGAAAACTGCGCAATTCTCTGTATTTTTTTTAACTAATTAGATGCGTTATAACTACGCGGGAACCGCTATCGGATATCAATGAAGTGTGCTGTTCAGTCATAAATCGCTGTCGTGAAGTTGCTTGGCGTGTAATATCATGTTGTTTGTGTTGTCACGTTACGCAACCGCCAAGTGTTGACGCGCTCGATCATTAATATTGTTATTTACATTTGTCACTAAAAAAAATTTATTAATTGTTCCGGAACGTAAAAACAATTCTGTTTTTGTGTTAAAATAAATGTTTTTCCACATAATTTTTTTCATGTATATATTTTATTTTTATTTATATCATGTGTTTATTTTTTTCTATGCTTCTTTAAAAATATTAGATCCGACACATTATTTATTCCGTGACGATCAGAAATTGAAGCAATCGTGCAATTGCGATGGTTTTTTCTATTTATCTTCAAACTAGCTTGTGTATCATAAAATACCCTGTCAGACAGTGCCATACAACTAATATGTTGTTATCGTCAGGTATCACAATGTACATAACGCACATGTGAGGCTCGTTACGTGGATTACTTATCAGTAAGCAGCGCGTGTTTGTCTTTCTTCGCGAAGTCTTCCTCGCGTTTGATGCGTTGCGTATAAGACGCCGTTTTGCAGTGCCGCGATTTCAGTTTGCGGCCGATAATCAACCGAGGGAATTCGACGCGGTCGATGTTGGCAATTTCTCCTCCCCCGTCCTGCTGAAGAGAGGCATACACTGGTTACGTGGGTGGACACACACGCTGTGTTTGATTGCCCAGAAGCGTGTTTGTCGCTGCTTATTGGTACGTGCAAGTATATAAGACACGCTAGATTGCCATTATTACGTGCGTTTGAGTAATTTTGCGTATTAGACTTCCGGACAGCTTGCGAACCATCGCCTCTTATATAAGTACAATGTCGATTAGTACGTGCCGCTCGTGTGTCGCCGACGTCCGGAACAAGTCCGGGAACCAATTAATTAATCGGTTAAATACCACCGCTCGCAAATTGACTCCGCGCGTTGTTTCACGTAGCGCTCATATGTATAATGTAATCGCTATCGCAAAACCGTCAATTTTACAATAACGGTAATCGCCTTCCATCGCGGTTCGGAGAAAAAAGTAACAAACGCTCATTCATACTTGAGCGTTTCGATGTTCAGAGAAAACATTTATGTTTCTTTTTACTGAAATTTGCGGAGAAAATTGTAAGAGGACAAATGTACAATTAAACGGTAATTAGTTACCTCGGATTAACTAACAATTGTGGTAATTTTATTGAAATTTTTAATTACACGCAACTCACCGTCTAAATATTGCGTAATAAGAGTTTAATTTACGATCGTTTTGCGCGTCTTTAATTTGCATTGACGACTTCATGGTCATTCACTATTCGGTGTTTATTCGCGACGGAATATAATCTCAAGGATGATGCACGTGACCGTAATTGCGGTTAATCTCGCGCGCGCGCGTCGTAGCGATAAACATCCTCTCTATGCAATATCAATCAGTTTACGAGTCGCAAACTTTAACGCGACGACGCGTGAGTGGTTATACGCATCTCTTCTCTCTTTCGTTTGAATTGCTGAAACCCTCATAAAAAAACCCTTTTATTGTTCTCTTTATCATGTCTGCAAACGTGACTGCTGTAACAATTAACAACGCGCGACGATGAGAAACGGCGGTAGGATGAGAGGGAAAAGGGGTGGCGACGATAGTGGATCACACGCTTTCGCAACCCTTATATCCCGCTACAGTGCGGCGGCAGGGTGGATTGATTTTTCGCCTCCTGACGTCACAGCGAATCTAGCATGCGCGCGATGGCCAAACGTGATACCGATACCGGTGCAGATTTTTTCGCAACATCTCTTGCGCCAAAAGAAAAAAGGGAGTAAAAGTGTGTATTTCGTTATTTTTTACGAGAGTATTAAATCTCATCGTTCCCCATTGTAGTAGCAAATTGTTTTCTTTGGGAAGTTTAAGCGTCCTAACTTGACGAGACTGTTCGAAGATCCATTCAGCGAATTCCATTGACGCTGATCAAACCCGTTAAGCGTGCCTACCGAGTTATTGGCACATACAGCCGGCAGATATAGCATGATTATAGCCGCGAGGAGGAAGGGTGGGGTCGGACGTACGTAGGAACAGAAACGACGAGCACAGTGTGTTCCAATACGAGTCCGCCGCTATACGAGAGGTATCCGTCGTCGTTAAAGGCGCGGCAGAGAGGAAAGGGAAAAGGCGTTTATAAAATATACCGACAAGACTACTTCGGTCGATGAGGGGAGGACAAAGAAGAGACGAAAACGAACGGGACAAACAACGGTGCGCGTTGTGGTTTCGGAGCGCGGAGAGGAGCGTCGGGGTCACGGAGGGTTCATTCAGCGATGTGCAGTTGGCTGGGTGCTGTCCGAACGTCTCGTCAGCCTCTCTTCGTCCCCTTCTCCCCGGCTTTCCAACAACCCCTATTCCATCTCTTTTTACGGCGCGCGATGGGACCGTCTCTCCCTCTACCTTACTCAACCCCAACTCGTGCACACTTTCTCGACGCTCGTCCCGTCGTCGACGATCGACCTTGCTTGCCTTTTTCTTTCCTCCACCGGGCTCCAAGAAAGAGAGACGTCAGAGACCGATGCGACGGATAACGTCGTCGACGGCCGTTCGCAACTGTTCGACTACTTCGGCGCGCGACGATGTGCAAGACACGTGCGCGCTGACACGGCGGGCACAACGTGCTGGTGTTCTCGTCGTCCACCTGCCTCTCGGGTCGCGGCAGCGCGCGGTGGAACCAGTGTCAACGTCAGCCTCGACGGTGGCGGTGGCGCGGATACGGCTTCGATCGGTCCTCGCAAAGCGGAGGTGGGTCAACTCGTACTGGCGCTGGAGCGGCCAGTCGTTGACAGGTGGTGCGCAGTTCTGCCCGCGACACACGAGAGAGTGCGCGCGATTTCGCGCGCTGCACACACGTTCCTCTCCGCGAGAGCAGAAACTCGATTCGCACGCGCTATAATTCGGCGCTCCCTTTGTGAGTTATCTGTCCAAGAGCAAGGTGGAGAAAGAGAAAGAGAGAGAGAGAGAGAGAGAGAGAGAGAGAAAGAGAGACACGTAAAGAGATCGGAAAAGGGAGAGAGGGTAGGAATCGCAGAGGGGTGGATGCGTGAGGTGGTGGCTCTCGCGGATTAGAAACTACGTCAGGATCGGAAAACGGGGAGGTCTCTGTCGCGCGTCGACGTTTCGAAACCTCCGGTGTTGACGATTCACCGCGCGATCGCGTACATGAAGAGTGTCGAGGAACGCGCGCGACTGTTTCGCGGGAAGAAACTGTCTCTTCTCCCTTAGACGAGCGGAACAGTCGGGAAAAAGAGCGAAGATCTCGTTCCTTCAAGCGCGATCGAATCGCGCCGATCGAACGCGGATCGGAGAAAAAATCCGGAGCATCCGGTGCGTTCCTCTCTTCGGTAGGAAATGCCCCTCCTCGCTCGGCCGCCCTGCCAGGACGTCAGCTGGAACTTGCGTGAAGCGTCCTGGTTGCGCGATGTGCCGCCGCTGCAGCTTCTAGTCCGTCGTCGCGCTCCGACAGCGACCAAAGACGGGAGGAACGTCGTTAGGAAGAGCGACGATCGTTAGGAACTCCCCGTCGTCGTCGAGCGCGCGACTCGCACGACGTGGTGCAATCTCTCGCTCTCTCTCCTCTTTCCGCTCGGGGAGAAAATTCCCCTTTCGGACGCCGCGCGGATATACGGGACGAGACATCCGGACGAGAGTTACGCTTCAACGAGCCGTCAACAGGCGGGAGAGTGCACGCGGCTAATTTCTCGTGCGTCGACTGTGGACTCCGCCTCCTCCTCTCGCCCTCTCTCTCTCTCTCTCTTTTTCTTTCTCTCTCTCTCTCCTCTCTCTCTCTCTCTCTCTCTCTCTCTCTCCTCGACTACGCACAGTGGTGTCGATTGCGTACGTGTACATACACACGTATATATACGTCGCACGTTATATATATACGTACGTCACACGGCTCCGCTCGCGTATAGCGAGAGAGCGTGGCCGCATCTCGTCGCGTGTAGCACGCGTCGTCGTCGGCCGGAGTGAGCGAACCGGCGTTGCAGAGTGCGCGAATTCTTCTCGCTCGTCCGTGCGAATTCTCGCGATTCTCCTCGGTGTCGTCGTCGTCGTCGTCGTTCCCCCACGTCTTGACGGAGGATCATCGCGAGTGTGCGGAGAAAAAAAAAAACGCAGAGCGACGAGGAGCTGAACGTTGCGTAGCGTAAATTGGCCACGAGTAAGTCGGAACCGGGAGACCACGTAGTCGATGTTGCATGTATGTGCGTATATATACATGTTTCGCGAGACAAGTCGTCGTTTCAACACACGCGCGAACACACAGTTTTCTCAAAATTGCGCGAGAGAGAGACGCAACACCCACGCGCGCTTCATTTCTCCTTCTGGGTTATTTCGAGAGAAACGTAGTTGCGAGGAAGTCGAAGCTGCTCGATTGAGCGTCGCTCTATCGCTTTTATATGATCGTGTGGTCGTTGACTATTCGGCCTATTTATCTAATTCTATTTCCGTCTCTCATTCCCTCTCTTACTTTTTCTTTTTCCCTTTTTTATCTATCTGTCCGTCTCGCTTTTAAACTTATATAAGTGAAGATCGTCTGTAGAGAGCATCGAGTGCGAGCGTCCTCCGCGATGCAGAGGCGAGCCTCGAACTTGCAGCACCCTGGCCTTGCCGCGAATGCTAATGTTGCTGCTCGCGACCTGGCATTAACATTAGCGCATACGCATTACGTGCGCTCGCACGTGTTGTATTAGCGTGTACACAACATACATCGTCGTGTGCACACATCGGCCGATCGAACGAGTTATGTACTTTGCCTTCGCGCTGGTTATACGCGGTGTTCCGAGACCACCGGATGATGTTCTTTTAGAGACAATTTGCTCTCCTCGGCGAAAAAAAACGCGTTTCATTCTGTGAATTTTAAAACTCTCAGACGCAAAAATACACGACACAAAGGGAAGTCGCTAAAAACTATCTCAACGTGTTTTCGCTCGGGAAAGATTTGAGTTAATTAGAAAAGAATTCTTCGGTAATTTTTTGAGAACTTTCGTATACATATTCCGTTCATTACATTTCGTTCTTGTTTCAGAGTATATAAAACCTCGTTATTGTCGCAATAATCGCCCTATTACAGACTGCAGTACTCCTGAATTATAGATTTTCCCCGTTTTGTCCCGACTGTTTCCTCAAATTACGCAAATCCTCTCTACACGACTGGATGCTACACAGAAACGATTAATTCTCCGAGTAATCGTCCGCGAGGGGGTTTGAATAGCCGACCGTCGACCGTCGACCCACGGAGCCGCGACACCGCGAAAAATTGATTTATACCCTCCCCCTTAAAACACGTTAGAGACGCGCGTTGTATTGCGGTATATCGCGATCGTTTGCCCTAACGACCTGCGCCGATTGCTGCGTGATATCGTGATTTATATAAACGGCGCGTGCCGCGCTTGATTTTCTACGCTACGTTCTCGGACGAGAGATGGATATAGCCATCGAGAGAGAGAGAGACATTGGGGAAGGACGCGCTGATAAGAACGACGCGGAAACGCGATAGACGCGCTTGTTCGCTGATAATGGGAGACGCGCGTTGAAAGTGACAAGATGCACACACGTGATACGCGGTACGCGATACGTTTCCTGGCAAAACATGCCTCTGCGTCTCGGGCGCACAATAGAATATATATTAATAGTGTCCTGCATTAGTAGGATACTATTAGTATATTCCCACTAGGAATATTTATGACAATTATTTATGTCCCATGAGTTTAATTGCGATTTCCCTATCTACAAAGTCGAGAGCTTCAGTTTCGATCGCTTGTGCTGATAATCTTTTCGCAATACTTTTTAGATCATATCCGTTGTATTGAAATATCGTCGGGTGGAAAGAAGAAAGCATTCAAAAAATCATTTTTTTAAATTTACATAATGTATTCACACTCGAATATCTGCTAGGCAAATCTACTTCAACTCTCATTATTAATACACGTATTCTTGTCGGTTTTAAGAATCTCATTTTATTGATTCGACGATTAGTATCCGTTCTTATTATGCGCAAGCGGCTGCAACGCTGTGAAAATTAAAAAATTTTCTTTTTAAGTATATCATAGAAGAACTGAACTGTAACACATACGCCGCACAAAGACGCTATTTTTGTGCCCGGCTGTACGTAGCATAGTCGCCTCACTGTGCAGTAACAGAATAGTCGCGTACACGCAGCATCGCAGTTCCGCGATTAGCCGCTGAAAGAGGCCGGCAATAAGAACCACCGTTTACCTAATTAATGCGGCCGACGACGGACGCGGACGGTTGCGCGGCTCGTTGACCCCGCGTGTAACTCTTGGACTTGAATCGTCCTTTGGCCGGATTGGCTTACAGTCGCGAACACACACACACATACACACAAAAAAGTTGAGACATTTATTTCTCTCCTCTCCCGATGAGTTTTTTCGGACTCATTGGCGAACTCCGAGAACAAAAGAGCTTCTCCCGTCTCGAGAGCTCAATCCATTTCGAAACTCATCGAGGAAAATGTGTGTCTCAACCTTTTTGTCCGCAATTATACAGGGTGTCTCGAAGTTAACAACGAAGATCCTTTTACCGGCAAACTTTTTTTGGCTACACTTTGAAGTCTAATTTTTTTTTCAAGAGCAAAATCTTTTGAGAGTATTTGACAATTTTCAGTAGTATAGACTACTACAAAAAAAAAGCGTTTTCCGCGAATTATGCTCCTCAAAGAATCAAAGTAGATAATAAAACTCTACGTTCTACTAAACTCTCGAATCTACTTTATTTTGACAAATTCTTAATTTGAGGATTAGAAACGTTAGTCTTCGCCAAAAAGCAACTTCACATTTTGACTACGGTCTGTCGATAAAAAAATTCTTTGTTAATTTCGGGTCACCTTGTATCCATCGGCGACGCGAGGGTGGTTTAAAGGCGAATAACGACAATGAGGGAAAGGGGAGGGTGAACGACGATCATGGTAGAAAAAAAAAAGGCATAGCACACCGACCCGAGCCACCCACTGACTTTTTCTACTTGGAGATAGCGGCGGCGGTGGCGGCAGCGGCGGCGACGGTTCTCTTCTACTCGGTTCTTGCTGACCTCCCCGTGACCCGTTCTGCAATGCGTCAGCAACGGTGTCTACGCGCCGCAATGCACGGCTTCTACCGCCGCCGCTGGCGCGAATCTACAGTTCGCTCCCGCAACACGTTCTACATCCGTCCTCCGCTTCTCTCCCGAGCCGACGGCTACACATTGCGGGCACATCAAGCGCGCGTCACATACACGCCCGCAATATTCATCCAGACGCATTTTTCTTTCTTTTTTTTTCTCGTAAGCAGCGGTCGAGCAATAACTGGTCAGTGCTTGATATCATATTTTACGAGTGTGTGTGATGTTAAATTAAAATATAGTTCAAATATATGCTGAAAGCATACACAAATTAAACACAAAGGAATAAAATCATATAAAATATAAAAATAAATTTGAGTGAGAAAATAATTTGTTCTAATTCTTATAATATATTGTGATTTTATAATATATTATAATTTTTTGCAATAGACTTGCATATATTATAACTTTAATGTTTTTTTCTCAAACACTTTACACTAATTTTTATTCATACTATCTGTTATTTTCAACATCGCGTCAGCATTTGTTAATTACTCTGCTGCGCACGAAAAAATGCCGAGACAGCAGATGCAAAGTCACTTACGATGTTTACTGTATGACTCGCAGCAGCCTAAAGCTATAATCGCACAAAGAGTATCATCAAAATATATTAAAAGCTACAGTCAATGGCGCGTTTCTTTATTCCAGAAGGCATTTCAGAATGGTTTCGAAATTACTCGAAATCGTTGAATTCATTATTCGGTTCGGTTTACGGAAATACTCGCCGGAGTTGTTTGACTATTTAAAGCGGGCTAATAGTCGTTGTGTTGCTATATACACCGATGACGTCAGCTCAATATTTCTCTGACTAAATACGTTCTTGTAAAAACATATAGAACAGGATCTGAAATCAAAGCCGTGGAAATAGCTCGTCGTCATCGTCGTCGTCGTTGTCTGGTGTGTCGACGGTCAAGGTTTCGAGAATCCGTAAAAACAATGAAATCACATTGTGTGCGATCAACGTAATTATTAATCGTAATTACGTTAAATTGATCGCTAACATTTTTTTCTTTAAAAGGCGATAGATGTGCGGAACGACGAAATCTATGTGTATTTCCACAATTTCAACTTTTATTTCACTTTGCTCTCTCGATTTCGCGTACCTACTTTTGCAAGAGAACATCAAAATTCCGATGGATTTCTCTCGCTTCTCTGACGTCATTGATGCATACAGTTATACCGACTTTCGTACCGCCTTGTACACAACGCGATAATTTCCGTATAAAAAAAACAATTGAGTTCGTTTCATCTGATAAAATCTTGCAAGTATAATAGTATATAAAATTACGACTCTGTGCGCTAATAAAACTCGTTAAATTCTGACACTTCCTGTCATTTGTTCGTCAACAAAAAAATGATTGAATGACGCTCGAAAAACGTCAGCTCACTTGCTTATAGTCGTCGTAATTACGACGATTTGTTTTATGTTCGTTTTAATTTCTGCAATTTTCCAATGCGTAATACCGCGAAAACAAAGTCAAACTCGGTAAAGATCGATGGGACTTGTTAAAAGTTGACTGCGACTTTTGTTGGCAGCTCCAAGTGACATTAACTATCTACTATCTTGTTTCTTTTGTCACATACGTAAGAAACTGCATCGTGCATGTGATTTATTGCATATTATTCGAACATTATTGATCACGATGTGACGTGTCTTAGCACATTAAAAAGCTTTGCTGAAACAATAAATGAGACAAAATAAGTAAAAACAAAAACGTGTATGAAAAAAACATGTTGAATTTTAGAATTAAAACATTTTTGTTAAAATTCAATTAACTTTACGGATTTGAGAAATCGATTCTTTTTTTTTGTGTTGTAGCGTCGATAATTAATCGGCTATTAATTTCTGACAGATCGAAAGCGAATTACGTTATCTCGCTCACGTAATTCAAGCTGAAATTAATTACAGAATACACCGAAAATTATAGCAACAATTACAATAACAATTACTGTAATTCCGCTTGAAGGAATTCCAAAACAATATTGACCGTCATTGTGAACGATTATTTTTTTGCGTCTATTCTCAATGCCATTCGACAATATCTGATATAAGAGAAACGATTATACTTGCAGATTATACGTTACCTAACAAAAGAAAAAAAAACGAATTGACACGCGAAGATCCTGATTTGACTAATTATCTTTCTGATCAATGTAATAGTTTCGCGTTTATGAAGCTCTTATCGATATATATACGATATCACACGTGCGGACACGAGGCAAAAGTATACATATGGCCGGAGATGGGGAGGGGGAATTGTACATAGTTCATTTCCAATTCATTTTTGGCCGCGCGATATAGTATGCAACGCAACCGATTTGCTGAATGAAGAGAGAAACCGGGGAGCGGAGAGACTTTGCCACAAATTCCATTTCACGAAAGTAGGTCTCGTCCAAAGACATTTCCCGGAAAACGTCAGCGAAACAAGCGGACTATTGAACGACGAGGCTTTCGATTTTCGCGTCGCGACTCAAGTGAATATTAACGTTTCGCTTATATATAACGTCAGTGCGCCTGGCTTGTTACCTGGCATTATCGACATGTTTTCCTTCGGACGCACAACATTATCGTAACAAGCGGATATTATAACGTTATATATATATATGTATATATCAACCGCGTTATATATGTATATTATATATGCACCCTGTGGAACACGCGTTTGACATGAAAGTCGCGGGCGAACTAATTCAAGTTTTCTTATCACGTAGCTTTTACCTCACGTCCATCACGTTGACGAGATTAAATCTTCAGCCGTGCTGATCAAAGCGAACGAATTATGGACGTTCCACGTTATCTGAAATCGCGAGTGACAGGCCTTGAAGAAATTTTATCATCCCGTTCGAATTAAAAGGTTCTACCTTAGGTGGAATATTCATCGTTAATACAATTCATGCATTTTTTAACACAATCGAAGAAATCGAACGGCGTTCAATATTAAAACCAGACATACGAGTTTACCTGACGTTAATGAATACTTAAGTTGGCACACGTACATATGTATTTATACGTATATATGTATATATAAATATATGTGCAATTTGGCCCGTTTCGAAGCTTCCAAGAATCCTTAGGTATGTCGCACACGGTTTGACGGTTCACCCAGATAGAATGTACACGCGTTCCCGTGTTTTTTTACGTAAATAAAACTCGAGTAAGACTCGAGAGAACGAAACGAGAAGTTGAATGAAAATTCGCAGAAGGTCAGTCACAACCGCCGAGAATGGAGTTTATCGAGCGGCGGGAAAGAGCTTTGAGAATGAATCAGCCGCGGTGCTATATGTCCCGTGCGTTCCGTTCAGGGTTAAGGTGATGCGGATAATGCGCGAGATTACGGTTAGCGAAAAGCTTTCGATTCTAAACATAGAAAGCTCTATCGCGAGGTATAGATCAATAGGCCCACACGTTGCGTATATATTTGGAAAGCCCAAACGCTTCGGAGATTCTCACCCCTTCAACGGACCGTGCTTAAAATATCCACTCGCACGAACGTTCGAACATAACGATGGCACGTTTTTCGCCGGCACGTACGATTATTCGAGCCGAGCAATTCGAGCGAGCTTTTGTTATCGAGGGGGGGCTCGATGTGACGCGATATTATGTGCCGTACATTATTTTCGGACACGCGGAGAATGTCGCTCCCTTCTCTTCTTCGTCCTCGCGATCGACCCAAGCACAAATCGAGGAGAGAGGTCAAGGGAGAGTCGTCCCCGATTATATATATGACTCTCTTACATATCTTGACTGAACTAATAAAAAGAACATCAATACACATGCATCATCCGCGTGATAACACGCGATTGATCTAATGTAGATTTTATTCTTAGTAATTATGCGATATATACTCGCGTCCCGCAATGCAAACGATTTATTTAAAAAGTCAAATAGATGTTTCTCTCCCTTCTCCTCCTCCTCCCTCGGGGCGGCTATAAATCGCTAAATAATTTACACGATGGGTACGACACGGAGTGTTCGCTTATATAAAAGACGCGTCATAAACAGTTGTCGAAAGCAAAGCAAGTTGTCGTCGCGATAAAACGATAAACGAGAGAGTTTCATTGTCGTGACGCGCGTGTTTTCGAGGGGGGGAAAGAAAAATAGAAAACAAGGTGTCGTTTTCTATGTATCACCGTAGATTAGAGCGTTATCAGGTGTCGTCCCCGTCTGTTTGAAGAAATAGCCAATAGCTTCGCGGACGAACCGTCACGTATTATTGACGCGTTATTTCCGCGTTCAGTTGTAGTGTATAATCTTATCGACGGCACGAGCACGTCGTCTCGCGGTACCGGTCCGAGTGTCGGATGTGGTGCACGCACTCGGCGGCTGCCAGGGAAACGCAAGCGGCAGTAGCATCGTCCACGTCGGTGACAGCGATACGGAACTCGAGCGATCTGGCAGGTGAGCGGGCATATTGCATGAGAAGGGGAGACTGCCGGTGATGGACAATGAGCAGCCGCACCAGGAACTGGTCAAGTGCGTGGTCGTGGGTGACACGGCAGTCGGAAAGACCAGGCTGATCTGCGCCAGAGCCTGCAACAAGCACGTGTCACTGTCGCAGCTACTGACCACTCACGTGCCCACGGTCTGGGCGATCGACCAGTACCGGATCTACAAGGATGTGAGTTTTGATACGCTTGTTTTTTTTTCTTTTTTTATCATCTTGTTATATCGAAGCAGAGGGTAGAGGATCCCCTCTATCGATTCCCCGGGAAAGATAACAATGTTAAAATAGCGCGCGATGATATGTGTGTTGTCAGGTGTTGGAGCGGTCTTGGGAGGTAGTAGACAATGTAAACGTGTCGCTACGTCTCTGGGACACGTTCGGCGACCACGAGAAGGATCGACGTTTCGCATACGGCAGGTAAGAGCGTTGTATAGCGAGAATTTTTTTTTTTTTTTTTCACGCGATAATTGATGTTAATTGAAAGGTTCTGTTTATCTCGCGCACACACAGATCCGACGTTGTGCTACTATGCTTCTCCATAACCAACCCGGTTTCCTTGCGAAACTGCAAGGTGATGTGGTATCCCGAGATAAGAAGGTTTTGCCCGCAGACGCCGATCCTGCTGGTCGGATGCAAGAACGATCTGCGATACATGTATCGGGACGAGACTTATCTCAGCTACTTCCGCGATCGCAGTCCCTTCGTAAGGTGAGTTATTTTGTTTACCGCAAAAAATGAACTAAGAAAATGAAAAAGAGATACAAAATTTCTTAATTTTAGAAAATCGCAAAAAATGTTAACATGATTGACGAAATGTATCGTTTTAATAAGAAGGCTCTCAAATTTAATCTCGAAAGAGTAAGTTTTTTTAACGAAGTCGATTTCTTCGTAAAAATATATTAAAAATATTGGTAAAACCCTTATTTTATATACAAACCCATATTCTATATGTTATCTTTTAATTATTTTTAACGACTGGCCGTATTTTTTGTCACAAACACGAAACTCGTGTGCTCGACTCGATTTTTTTAGAGCTCCGTATGAAACTCATTCAATCGCATCGATGCCTTCTCCAACGATGCCCGGTTGACCAAAGTGTGCCAAAGTATTGATCCCGGCGAGTCTTTTCGCGAGAGCTTCCTCTCGAATTCTTTTAACGGCAGTACGTAAAAAAAAAAAATATTCATTATGATCAGCTTACGCGACATCCCGACATATGAAATTTATGTCGGCGCTGCGCGAGGATCGATTGAAAAGCTTAAAATTTTCCGATGGCCGAGTAATAGTAGGTCGAGCCAAAATTAACCGCCGCCTTGACATACGGCGATTACTCTTTCTTTCTCTCTCTTTCTCTCTTTCCCGAGAGAGGAAAGCCTAAAAGTTCCTTGTGACTTTCAGCAAGCCCTTTTGTACATACATACGTAGCTCGCGGTCGAGATGACTTCATCGTTATTTCCATTCTGTATCCCCTTTATTCGCTATCGTTTTACGACGTCGCGTCGATACATATCACGTGACAACTTCCGACCGACGCGTCCGGACAACAATTTGTCTACGGATTATTACAATTAATCACGTGATGCAGGGCTACGAGGAAGAGCGATCTGGTGATGCCGGATCAAGCGCGAGCGGTGGCGCGAGAACTCGGTGTTTACTACTACGAGACGAGCGTCTTCACTTATTACGGCGTGAACGAGGTGTTTGAAAATTCGATACGCGCCGCTCTAATCGCCCGTCGTCAGCAGCGCTTCTGGATGACGAACCTGAAGAGAGTGCAAAGACCTCTATTACAGGTATGCAATAATAAATCACGACGAATCGCTAGATCATCGCTTTTGACGCAGAAATAAAGTATTCGTCTTGTAAACTTGATATCGCACACATTCACACAGCACGTTTGTTATTTGTAGACATATATAAAAAATAGAAAAAAAAAACATTTGCTTCGGAACATATAATATTGTTCGTAAGATGCGATGATGTTTCTTTTCCCGACGCAGGCACCGTTCTGCCCGCCGAAGCCAGTGCCGCCGGAGGTGTGTCTAGCCGCGAGCACCTACGAGGAGAACATGAAGAGCCTGTGGGCGAGGCCGGTTCACACGGATGTCACTCTGATTGCCAGCAACTGCACGTTCTCCGCACACCGGTGCCTGCTCGCCGCGGCGTCGCCCGTGTTCCATCGGTTGTTCTCGATGGAGCTCTCCCACGAGTTGACACCGCGCAGCTCCAGCGAGTCCAGCATGGTATATGCCAGCTCTATCAGGTTCGGAGGTAGTTACAGGATAACACAATAACACATGTTTTCCCTTATTGTCTCGTCAAGGTGAGCACTTTCGGCGAGGCCACCGTCGGTGACTTCAACGACGATACCGAGTGCCTAATTCGTATCGATCAAAGCAAACCCGCAAAGTGAGTTGATACCCTCCTCTCGTACGTTTGTTCCCTGCATTAGTTAACTTTTTATTTGGCAAGCCCGCAACAATTAGACACACACACACACACACACACACACAAAATACAAACACGTGGGAGAGAATCAGGTCTTTGCGACACACTCCTAACGTCCATACACTAACAACGCTATGTATAAATGACCGCTTGTGCTTCGCAATGTACTAATAGATTGTACACACGTAAAAATCGCTTTTGTCATGCGGCAAAATTGACACACACAGCTTGCAAAACACTATTGCCAAATAAAGAGTTAAGTGCAATTCTTCTAGTCTTTGCACGGTATTGTATTGTATTATATTTATTTTGTTTTTTTGTTTTCAATGTCGGCACATCCATTTAGCGTAGTGCGACGGTACACAGTTTGCAATATTCCACAAAATAGAGCGTTTGTATAGTTTATGCCCGAAGAAGCACCGAGAAGCGCAGAGAGGCGCGATCGTGATTTACAAACGGGTCGGTTGTTGCTTTTGCAGAGTCTGGGAACAACTCAAGCGACGATCGAGTTTTCAAGTACTGCCGACGATGGATAATCAAAGGAAGACTTACGGCGCGACGAGGGAGCTCAATCATCCTGCCTTCCAAAATATTCGAATATGTCTGGTGAGTGTCAAGACAGAGTGTCAAAATTTTGATTATCTTTTTTTTGTTTTTTTACTCTAATCCGGACGATTCTTGCAGACCGAGAACGCGAACGGAGTGCAGCAGCCCATGACGGTGGTCACGCTATCGAAGCTGATCACGCCGCAGGCGATGCAACAGTGCTTGCAATTTATTTACACGGGCAGCTTGGATAAACGGTATCACGATCTACAAGTACGTTGGCTCGGTAGAAATTATTGTAAGAGAAAAAAAAGAAGAATACTTTCGCGACTGTGAAGAGAGTAAATCTCTCCGTCGAGTAAACTCTTTCTCTCCGTCTCGCGTCGCAAAAGATAAATTACGAAACGCGATGTATACACACGAGCGAACGAGAGATCGCGCGTTCCTTATATAAGATTTTTTTTGTTTATCCGGTAAATTGAACAATGATAGAGAGTGTTGTCGCTGACATATCGCGTTGTCCGCGATACGTCAGTGTGTTTGTACAAAGTTCTTCTCTTTCTAAGAGCGCGAAACATAAAAAACTCGCAGGTGTTTGCAGTGTACACAAGTAAACTAACGCGGCTCTATTCTTTCAGACAGCTCCTATCGGGCTTCTACTGGTTAGTACAAAGCGTATAATGCGTTTTGAAAACAAAAAAATACAAAATAAAAAAAAAAAAAAAAAAATTTGACAGTCGCATCTCAATACATTTGTATACGTGCTACACATGTAAATTTGCGCACGCACCGCACGCACATTACGTATACATTACATACATTAGTAGCCTCATCTAGCTAGATCTGTTCCGACTTGAGAGACTTAATAATTGCCAGATCACAACATCACAAGCTTGTCGTAACTACGTCAATCAGTCATCGCTATAGCAAAACTCGTCCTCTCGTTCTTTCGACATCATCGAAACGGGAAGGGGATGTTCTCTCGAGGAACGCACACGATCGGTTACGCGGGGATGCATGGACACGCTTCCGATCGTTCTCTCATCGAGAACATTCCGAGATCATGTGCCTATAGTAGGGTAGGACCTAAAAATTAGCGACCCTCGGAAGCAATTAGATTTTCGTCTTTTTTTCTGTCGTTCATATAATTCTACGTTGATTAAACTGGCCACTGGTACACCGACTGATTTTCTTCCTCTCCGATCCGCTCTTACAGGAGATCAGACAGGCGGCCGAATTCCTCGAGCTGCCGCAATTGCTCATGGTGCTCGGCAGCATACAGACGTGGGAGCAGTTCGTCAATAGAGATCTCAAAACCCGGTACAAGCAAGTGGTTAGGCAACGATTGGAAGACATTTGTCTGGAGCAAGGTGGGTTGTCGATCGCGTAATCGAGATGATTGTCGCGGGTTGATTTTTGATCGTCAACGTTGATACGCTTAGGTCTTTTTGCCGACGTGGTGTTCGATCTGGATGACGGCAGCGTACCGGCCCACAAAGCGATTCTCACTGCCCGATGCGACGTGATGAAAGCCATGTTCTCTGGCGATTTTCGCGAAAGCAGCGCAAAAGTCGTAAGTGTATATTCGTTGCAAAATATAGAATTTTAATTTGAAATCTGCGTATTAATTAACATGTTCCACGATTGCGACGAGCAGATAGTCTTTCCTGGGGTACGGGAGTACACATTCCACAAGCTGTTGTGCTATCTTTACACGGACGAGGTGCCGGCGATCTCTTCGGCCAGGTGTCTGAATCTGCTGGAACTGGCCAACAGACTCTGTCTTCAGCGACTGGTGAATCTGGTCGAGAGCAGAGTGATCGAGGATCTTGAGCGTCTTTCCCAAAACGAGGGAAACGAGGCCGTCGAAAACTGCCTGAGACTGTTGGAACCGTGCAAGGTTTGTTCACGTAAATCTGCAGTACTTATCGATTAAACTGCAACAATGGCAATAGCTATATACACTATGTATATATTTGACGCTGACTTACAGCTGCATAATGCCGATCAGCTGGCCGACTGGTGTATGAATCATCTCTGCGTTAACTACAACAAGCTGTGCAAAATGTCAGCTCGCAGCGTGCGGTTGCTTCATCCGGAGAACCAGGAGTATCTAAACGAGCACCGATGGCCGCCGGTCTGGTACGAGCATCATCAAAACATATTGCCAATATTTTTTTAATATTTTTTTAAATTTAATTTAATATTTAACTAAATCTAATTTAATATTTATTTTTAAACAAGATATAAAGAAAATTATAAAGCCTCGTCATTTGTTTTTGACGCAGGTACTTGAAGGACTATGATTATTATCAAAAGTGTTTGGCGGAACAGGATCGCGAGAACAAGCCGACGTTGAAACGTAACCGCAACCAGTCCGGCTGCCTGTGTTTCTCGGGCTCGAGCAAGACCAGGCGGGAGGGTAGCACCGGGAACGGCGGCGCGACGTCAACAACGTCCACTGAGACGCCGGCGGATCGGCCGCTCTTCGACGCCTCCACCGAATCCGGCGAACAGGCCGTATGACAGGAGCCCAGCGGCCTGAGCCGCTCCGTCAGATTTATCCTGGTTCTACCTGTGCTCATGGTCTTCATATGCACTATTTTTACCATTTTGATACTGCTACAGATTTATACTTAAGCGGACCGCAAACATCGGCGTGATTACGCGTAAGTACACACACATACATATAAACACATACATTCGAAGCCGATTGATCGCGACGAAAACCGATCCAATGGTAAACGGGAAAATGCCGTTCGATTTCAACTCGTCGAGGTCGAATTTCTTCTCCCTTCCCGTAATGTGATTTTTTTTTCTATAACGAAACCATTTGTAAGATCGCGACAATTCGGATCTGTGCGACCGTCCGCGGATTTCGGATTTTCGCGACCGACGCGAAAACCTTTTCACCTTCCGCAAGCGGCAGCGTGAAATGAGGATTGTGTGTTTTGCGCGGGGAGACAACACTCCGTATGTGTACTTTCTACGCGCGTTTTGTGATAACTGTGTACATTCAGCGACAAAATTGTGTGGATGCTCATACAAAAAAAAAAAAAAAACAAAAAACGAAGAAAGATCGAATCGCTTTTCCTTATTTCATCTAGTATGTTTCTTCGTATATGTAGAAATAATTTTTGATACTGATGAACACATATCGAGAAATTTTTTATATACGCGGTTAGAAAACACTCGTGCGCGTGTTTCGCGAAAAAAATAAGATCGACGATGTAAGAAAGCTGTGAGAAAAGCGAAAACCGATAGATAGTGCGTGTCGGTATTGTTCCTCGTCTCGGACTTATAAAATATAAGAGATGTAACAATTCGTGAAACATAAAGTTCATATCAGGAGAAACAATAAGAAAATGATAGAGAACTAGGGGAGAAATAATTTGTATTTTGTTTAAAAAAAAAAAATAATCAGCTCGCTGTTGTGTGTATACGATGAACTCGCATGCGTTTACCACCAATGTCTGTAACGATTCTTTTGTCTGTATAAAACAAAAAAAAAAAAGAAACAAAATCATTTTGTGAATCAGCCGACCGTAGATTTTTAAGTATCCACTCATCGTTGTCCCTGATTGTATGTTTTTCGACGAAAGATGCACGACAAGTTTCGTAATGAATACATCGCTGTGACGCAACGCGACATGCGAAGACAAAATGTCAAGCTTCGCCGACGCGAGAGGACAATTTTGCCGAAATGAATGGCCAGCTCCAGAGTCGCGGTACGATTGTCATTTCGATATGATTTCCTCCGTTTATCGCGACAATCACCCTCCCCCCCCGAAATCTTTGACAATTGGTAATCATATACGCGTATTATGTGTATATATATATATATATACACGATATTTCCGATTATAAAAGTGAGAGAGACGTGAGTAGAGAGAAAACAAAAAACGAAGAAAGAACTGAACGGTTCTGTTCGTCGAAATGCGTGTTAGACTGAAGAAACGAGCAATAGCTTTAGTCTGTAGTGCAGCAAATAAAGCAGCGAAAATGTCGTGAAGTGTAGCCGATCAGCTTGTCCGACGTGTGGGTTTTTGTTTCCCAGTTAATTTCTTATCGTCGATCTTCTTGCTGTCGATGAGAGGTGACTGACGCGTGCCGATGACACGTGCGACACAGCCAATGGCAACCGGCCAAATTACTGTCCTGTTCGATTAATAGGCGTGATGAACTTTCTGGAGAAGCTGATCGACTCCACGCTATTTTACGATGTACAACAGTGTTGGGCATTTACGGATATATTTAGGTAAACAATGTCATTGTTATTGACCACACACACACACACACACACACACACACACACACACACACACACACACACACACACACACACACACACACACACACACACACACACTTGTACATGTGATAAAGTAATCTACGTAAGTTGATTTTACAATACGTGCAAATCGATAAACTTAGGTTTTATATTTAAAGCAACAACAAAAAGAACGAATAAAATTATTGGCTCTGTCACACACAAAGAAAAAGTGTTATTATATTTAATTAAGAGAAGAAAGAAACGCGCGTCAATTCGCAAGAGAAATTGAAGAAATGCGATATTATACACGAAGTGAGTGGCAATTCGCGAGAGCAAGTGGTCAATAATCGCATAGTGATCAAGTAAATGTGTATAAGGGTTTATGTGTAATAAGGGGTACTCTATTATGTGTAGAATACTGAAACTGTCACCTTATAAGTAGTGTAACCGAAGTAATATAATGTTTCACACTTGAACATCGCGTCTGAAAAGCTATTACAAAGTTGTCTGAGAAACTCTGACTCGATCGCGGACGTTTTTCAAATATCTTTCAGATATCTTTTAGACACTTAACTGTGTGTCCAAAAAAAAAACACATATAGTAGCTTAAATTACACATAAAGTGATAGTTTAGATATTCTACGCCGTGATTATTATATTCGCCCAAGACTGGATACATGTAGACATTTAAGAAAAGCGGCGAGTAAAAAAAAGTCGCATCGTGTAAAAAAGTTTAAATGCGTGCGAATTTGTATTCCCGTGCGAGAAGAACGGCGGGGTAAGTTCTACTCTCCTTCGTCCCTTCCATACACACATACACACACATACACACATACACACACTTGTATAATCTCCAATAAAGATTACTACAATTTTACTTTTCCTATACGTAAGGAACAAAAATTTTTCGCGTCGCGAAATGAAACAATGCACGCAATAGATCGCGATAGTCAGTTCATTTACTTTGCCATACGCGAAGGGGAGGAACTAATCAGTCCTAAAATCGTGACAGCCGCATCAACATATCGATTGTGGTAACGATTTACTGCTGCGCGACGACACACCATCGTCATTGTCAACACGGCAGTAACAAAGAACTATCATAGATAGATAGAGAGAGAGAGAGAGAGAGAGAGAGAGAAAAAGAGAGAAAAAATTGTTTGTAACGGATATAATGTACGTAACATTAGGACCTAGATAAGGGGCAAAGCTTCCTATTTTTCGCCCACAAAGAACATCTTCGCGTTTCGACCGGTCGCGTGTTCATTTTTCTTCACTTCAAACACAATTCTTACAAACAAAAAAAAATAAAAAAAAAAATTAGAACGCTTTTCTTTCTCAAAATTCTTCGTCGAAATGTTTAAGTATAGATTTTGTACGAAATTAATTTTTTTACAACATTCCGCGAATAAGTTTGAGCAAAATGATTTTTCCACTTGAAAGAAATGTATGAAGTAATTTTCACCGCCGGTTGAAACGCTTACGCGCAATTTGGATTTTAGTATAATATTGATACTGAACTAATAAAACTGTTAACACACAATAGCATGTAACATGTACTTTTTAAGCTCTAATCGGTGTTAAGACATTACAATTAACGATTTAATACACTCGTCAGATTATTCGCACACACATAAATCATTCTGAAAGTTTTCGATCAATTTGCTCATGTTCACGACAAGCAATGAGTTATTTTAGTTTCGTTAATTTTCATTTGGTTGAACCGAAAGAGACATTAAACCCATTCGTTCGATTTTAGTCACGTTCGTCTATTTTTACGTGAAAATTGTGATAAGTATTTTATCACACTAATATATTTACATTTGCAAGTCACGCTACTGCCCGTTTTATAACAAAATTATGTTAAACGGAGAAAGAGAGATAAAAACAAAAAACAAAAAAAAAACAGAGAAAAAGAGAATTCGACACAATCGAATTTGACGATAAGATGTACGTCTATATTCCGGCGAGGGTGAGAATAACGTCCTATACTTGTACGCTACGTCAATTTCGATGTCAATGTTATCCTTCGTCGCTCATGTATATATAAAGTAACGTATTTAGCCGTAAACTGTACTGTATATTTTATACTGAAAATTGATAAAACAATAGGATTAAGCGCAGTCATACACGATTAATAGCGACGAAACCAAAGAATTCGCACGCGATTTGCGTTTTCGACGAAAAAAAGTGTGCTGGTAAAAACAAAAAACCAAAAAAAAAAAAAAAAACAAAAACAGAACCCAAAACAGAAGGAAAAACGCAAGGAACATTTTTCTTTCTTTCATCCAAATACGACATATCCATCGAGTTTACTTCTTCATTCTTCCACGATAACGTACTCGATTTTTCTAACGCTCTAGTATTTGTAGTTCGCGACTTTGCAGATCACGTTCTGCGATCACGCACGCTACTTCGCATTCACAAATCGATACGACATACGAGAGAAAACACACTCACTTTTTTTTATATACATATAGCTGTCGAAGTAAAGGGACATGTAACGGTAGCTATTAAATTTATTCCGTAAAACTGTATTAAGAGAGAATGTAGCGCGATATCTTAAGAGGATATACACAGAACGCGAGACGAAGAAATGGTAGAACGCAGAAGAATAAAGCTGTAGCTTGAAACGAATCGGCCGACAATCCATTATTAATTTCGCACTTTCCTGATCGATATCGAACCGGGACAACTGCATTTCGGTTCTTGTATTATACATGCAAACGACACACACACACACACACATATACAATATATAAATATATAACATATATATACATTATACATGATAACACGCACTATTTTTGCGTACGGGCATGATAAAAGTATCTAGCAGATACGACTGTGTTATTTGTACGAGTAATCTCATTCGCGTGGCACGCGATGTCCTTCCGCATTAGTTTTTCATGAACAATAACGATTTGTTTTTACAATACGCGCCACAACTAAGTTAAAAAGTCAGTTTTATCAGACATGCTTTTATTAATTTTAAATTATCTTTATCACACACACACAACACGTACACGTGCAGACACACAAACACACACACAACACACACACACACACACACACACATATATACACATGTATCTTGGTATAATCTCCGATTCGAATGTTTTCGCCGATAAATTGTTTTAGGAACGCAAGATTGTGTATTTGATGGCAATATATTATTGAGAATAAACGGTAATTTTTTTTTAAGTTTTTATATTTTGTAGATGTTCTTTCATTAATATTTTGCAGGATGTGTGGTTTGCGAAATATTATATACTCTTTCTTTACATAACGAGAAAATATCAAAATGTCTCATATGAAATATTATATGAAACAAAAAAAAGTTCGAAAATGATACATTAGAATCAAAGCCTTTACATATGTAATAGCTTTTATGTATATAATGGCCATGGTGGAAGTATAATTTTAACAATTATGTACAAACATGTATAAATATGTTTAATGAGATATGATCTTTTGTACTCAACTTTGTTTTATACAAAAAAATAGTATTTCGGAGTTTGATTTATAAAATGTTCACATATTCTTTCGTGTCATTTCGTTTAAATGCGAAGTAATTAAAAGTTTCAAGTTGTATTTACTTGAAAATCCTAGACTGAAGTAAAATATACAAACTGAGATATATAACTAAATACTTATGTAAAACTATAAAGGTGCAGAAAGTGTCATCATAGCAGCTTTAATTTCATCATAAAGTTCCTTGTAACTTGGGTGTTCTTTTATGATAACCATAAGACTGCCACGCTTTACACCCATTGCTGCACCAAGATCCAATCTGGATGGGATGAAACAATAGGGAATGTTTTTGTCTTCACATACTATCGGTAAGTGGCACATGATGTCTATGGGATGTACATCTCCAGCAAAGACAACTAACCTTCAATGTGAAAAATTCATATTACACATAATATTCAATCTCTAAGAAATAAGTAAAGCTTACCCTATTTCACCTTTCCGCAGATGCTTCTGAACGTCTTTTAAACCGTTGCGTAAGTACGTTTTGTGTTTGGATGCTGTGATAAATAAATGTTTTCATAATTAGACATTTATATACTTTTCCCTCCCAAGTTATATATGCATAACAAAAATATAATATTTTGTAAAAGATAAAAATAAGATTTTATTAAACACTGAATGTAGAACCACCTTATACATACCTTTCTTTATACATTTGGTAATTTTTTTTGCTAACTTTTTGGGTGCCATCGGTTTAGCGATAACACTCACAAATCGCAATTTCTCTTCGTAAGTCATTTCACTAGGTTCGTCCTTAACAATGCTCAAGTCAACGTCCATTTTTTCTGACTCCGACATTTTTAGTGAATATCTTTTATTTAACGATCTTCTATATCAGCACGTGGTGACAAGCGAATCCTTTGCGTTTAACTTAAGCAGTATATAAAATTAAGCATTAAGCAAATCAACCAATCATCGTCAACTACAAGTGCATAAGTGACGTTGTAACCACGTGACAAACCTTGGCAAATTAGAGCAAAGTGCAAATAGTGCAACTTCTAAGAACAAGGTGGACATCGTACAATTGTTTATGTTTACAATACATCTCTGTACATAAATAATAACTTTATAATATGCAAATAAATGTGCATTTTACAATAATACAGTGAGCAAACATGAATTCTTCTAGAGAATATGTGGGAATTGGCGAAACTGTAGAACTGACGATAAAACGACAATGTAAAAACAAAAATCAGAAACGTACGATGTCTACAAATTCCAAATCTGTGCAAAAAACGGAAAGAAAGAGATCTGATAATGGAAAAACTGGACGTGACAATTGGCGTGATACTTTAGGACAGCAAAATGTGACATCTATAAAAGAGGCACAGTCTCATAAAAATAAAGATAAACTACCTAAAAGTAATGTAAACAAAGATCAGCAGAAAAATGTAGGTATTATACAGTTTGCATATAAATCTACTTATGTATATATTATTTAAGTATTTTTAATATTACTTTCAAAGTTCTTTATACTTAAAATATGAATCATTTAATTAATTATCAATTTGTCTTTATTGTTATGTTTTTTGTTTTAAATCTTATAAGTGTAATCTAAGACAAAAATATGTTGAAAAATGTCACTTTTCAAAATATTTTCAGAAAAACATAGAAGATTGCTCAAAACGATGCTGTTCAGAAACTGTTCTTGTTCAAGATCGTGCAGTTCAACATCCTGATACCAATAAATTTGATGAATTTAGTCCACAAATATTAAGTTCTTTAAAAGAAAAATTAAAAGCTAAAAAAGATGAAACTTGCGACATTGCTGCTACTGAAATTGAAAAATTATTACCAAAAAAACATATAGACTTTGGAAAAACATCAGAGGTATTTTATTGCAATTTACATTATTACACACATAATATTGTGCATAATCCTTGTAAAATATTTTCATTAATTTTATATTATTTCTAACTTGAAGTTTATATACATTGCTATTTAAATTTTAGGAAACTAAACTAGAAACTAGAACTCAGTCAAAGGAATATATTAGGAAAATGAAGTGTGAAAAATTTGCAGTAGAAAACAAAGAACTACAAAGGTGTGATATAATATGTGTGTGTTGATATGATAGAAAAACATTATTTCTATTTTCTTAATTTTTTTTTTTTATATCAGAGAGATTGAAAAGAAGGATGAACAGCTAAAGGAAGTTAATAGAGAAAAAACAGATTTAAAGGATGGTATGAGAAAGCTCGTGCAAGAATTGGAAGAGACAAAAGATATAATGGAGAATAAAAATAAAACAATAAAAACACTAGAACTAGAACTAGAGAATAAAAATAAGACGATAAAAACACTAGAACAAAAACTCAAAGATCAAAAGAATATATTAGATGATAAAATACAAATGTTACAACAAACCTTAATTGATAGACAATACGTGGTAGAAGAGAAAAATCAATATGTCGAATTACTTCGACATCAAGAGGAGCGAATTAAGAAATATCAAAATACCATGAAGTTAGTAAAATTCTATGATACTATATACGGACATCTGTGTATCTTTAAGTTTACTGATGCTATATATTTGTTATTATATAATTTTGAATTGTACATTGTACTTTATATTACAGGGAATTACAAAATAACATTTTGGCAGTGGGAACCTCAAGTGATAGAAGTTCGCAAACATCAGTGATCCCCACTCCGGAACGTATATCTTCCACACCTAATTCGAGCTTTTCTAATTGCTCTGATAAATCTTGGCATGATTTATCAGATATTTCTACAGTGAAGCAAAATACTCAAAGTAAAATTATACAAAAGGATGTAGCGCATTCAGATGTTAGCTTACTTGATGAGGAATCTTCCACAATCGATTCTTGTCAAAATGAAGACAAGTCGCCATGTTATGTATTTAACTCTGTGAGTTAAAAAATGAGTACAAAAAATTACAGACTTAAAGAGATAAATCTTCATTTTATTATTAAGACAAAATAAACGTCAATCAAGGACCATATGCAAAAATACTAATATCTTCCACTATGTAATTTTGTTGCAAAACTGTGATAGAAGCTGAAACATCTACATTGACTAGTAAGTGAATCGTTTCGCGAGAAGAGGAGAAAGTTCTATTTCTGCGCCTCGTTCTCTCTCAGTCAAGAGTAAAACAACGTATGTATATATATATATATATATATACTATATATATATGTATATATGGAAAGGAAACTGTCTTCCCTTCTCGCGAGACGATTATCAGCGTCAGTATATACAATACACAATTCCACTTTGTACCTAATAAAATGCAGAAAAATAAACGTAATAATATATTAATATATTAATATGTAGCATTTAAATACACACAAATTTTTTTTAAATAATATGTATATATTTTTACAATGTTCATGTAATTATTTTTAATGTTTCATATAATTATTTAAATTTAACACAAATTGTGACAAAAATGAAAACTCAAATTGTAAAAAAACTATTTAAAAAGATACTGTCTGTAAATATATAAAAGTTTTATTTGTAAATATTCATGTGTAAGAGTTTCTCTTAATTTAAGGTATCAAAAATTTATTATATATAGCTGTTATATTAAGACTTCTCATAATATGTGTGTATGTGTGAACGGATATAAACTTGCACGGAAAACAAACACAGGTCACGAATATAAATTTTACGTACAAGAACAACATGTATATATAGATATATATTTTTTTTATCACATATGTATATATACAAGTATAATATTTATAATATTTTGTGAGTCTTATAAGGATTAAAAGGGAACATTTTTTTAATACACGTAAAACATTTATCAGAGAGCTCTGCATACTCAGAAGATGTTTAAAGTACATATTCGATTTTGTTTCCCAGTGGAATGTGTACTTTTTTTTTCTCCTGCGAACAGTCGTGTTTTCTTTTGTTTAAGTAAGTTTTGATGAGATTAAAAGAAGTACCTGCTATAATAGCTATAACAATATTGCAAACGCAATGCCAATAAAAGACTTGGAAATGAAAAAGACAATCTTTTTGCCTGTTTTAATCATTGTTCAGATGAAAAATATGATAAAAACGATGTAATTTTTAAAAATCTTTATTTATACACTTCCACTCTCTCTTTCTGTTTCGCTCTCTCACACACACAAGGGAATTTTTCTCGTTTTTTTTATCTTTTTTACATTTAACCATAATATATATATATATGTATACCCCTCCCCTTCCCTATTAGGACGTACCGTATTAATTTTATAAAATAGTAAATCACAAGAGTTACGACAGTCATTCAACTTTGATTATTAATTTCAGACTCTCTATTTAAAACGCTCGCTTTCTGTGTTTTGGTTTTTTTTTTGCGCACTCGTTATGTAAGATTCAATATAATATATCACGTCTTCTTTTCAGAAAACAATATGCTGCGCTCAGCAGAGAAGTCAAGTGCGTTATAGTAAGCACGCGATTAATGATTAATAGATTTAATTGATGCATTTGATTTATCCAATCCGGGTTCCTTTGATCCATGAAGTGCTTACTAAGCGCTTTCTTCTGCTAAACGTAGCAATTGCTCATGATAGGAATATTTGTTTTAGATCTTACCGTGGATCTAAAAGTGTATTCCAATCACAGATAATAATCACTAATCATTTACTAAGCACTGACTTCTGCTGAACGTCAATGAGCGCATCCAGCCGCAGTTGCGAACAGAAAGAGTGAAGCAGTATTTTTTTTCGTCAATGAAGTTTTGGAATTAAAAATTTTAACCGATCCGTTAACGAGAGAGACGCAATAATTTCAAACAATGACCAATGCGTCTCGCGAATTTACTTCCGAAATTTATTGAAAGAGAATATTGTCTCAATCTTTCTGTATTATTATTATTATTATTATTATTATTATTATTATATATCATATATGTACAAACCGCTCTCATAATGAATGCTCACTGATTGAGAGATCTAATCGATGTATACTAATCGGCAGCATAAATGTCTTATCATTTAGATCTGGGTTCATTTGATATATTCAGGTAGACTCTTTGCGTCTGAAGTTTTGCACGTTACAATCGTAAGTTGCTCTAAGAGTATTTTGTGTGTGTAATTTCCCACTGCCATGATGCACAAAAATTTAACCGCCAAGTTTGCAACTGAAAATATCAAATGGCCTTTGATTTTTGATAAATGCTAAGGCTTTTATGCTTGATTTTCTGCGTATTATATGTGTACTTTTAGATTTTTCTTTTGGATGGAATATAAGAGTGTGCACACACCAATCGAATTTATTAATCAGTAAGCGCTTGATGTGTTTAAACACATCACACATGCGTGACGCACTGTTTCTCATGCGGACCGACATCACGTGCGCACAGGTGCCTGGAGATTATCGCGCTAACTTGGTTTGGTTTTCAATATTTGACGTGTAATTCCGCATACGACGACGATATCGAAATTGCTTCTCAACATACATTTGTTTTATTTCTATTGTGATAAATAACAATAAGTAATGTGTGATGTAGAGATGTGGAGGTGTGTGTATTACGTGCGTGAAGCTCGTGATTTCTGCGAATAAAATATCAGACGGAACAATGACATAAGAATGCGATGCGCATCAAGCTGTCAAAGCAGTCACATAAAGTGTGTCATATAGTTATAATAGATAAACGATGTCTCTGGCATATATATGTTCTTTTACACACTTTTACTGCTTGTGTATACAATGTTGCATACTGACCGATATTATGAATACTGCATTTACTAAAGGACATCAATATTTCTGTAACATA
>QVOA01011849.1:0-25237 GCA_014825685.1 Pseudomyrmex cubaensis | reverse complement strand
AATGTAATAATACTTTTTCTAGAGATACAAGTTGCGCGTGTACTTGGCGCCTTTTTTTACCTTTTTTTGAAAAGGTAATTTTTTCGGTAATAGACACGTCACGTTTCAGTCTCTCAGTACTTTTAAAGCATAATTGTGTTACAAATAAAGTATATTATAGTGTAAAAATGTATAATATACAAATCCTCTTATAAAGCAAATAAGTTTACAATTTCGAGCGCATGAAATCGATTTTTCTTAGAATTCGAAATTATTTTCATCTTTTAGCGACCATCTGGTAGCAAGAGATGAAAAATATATGTGTCTTTCTCTTAACTCTTAATCCGAAAAAATCGAGAAATCAATAGTCAAAGAAACTGTTGACTTCATAACGGAAAGTCGAAATTATGATGTTCGAAATTATTGGACCTTTACTGTATTTCATAATGCCAAGAATTGAATAAAAAAGATCCATGAAAAAATAGATAAATTATTTTATTTACGAGGTAGGTATTCAAGAACAAAATTGGAACGGTAGATAAAAAAAACACCTTGTACAATATCTGTTTCTTCAAAAATTTGATTACTGACAAGTTAATCTCCAGACAACGCCAAGGACGGAGACGCCGAATACATCCAGAACTCGCGCGTGCCGCGTCGACACTAATAATCACATTTATTGTCATTCAAACCAAATTATAACCAAGGAAAATTTCGACTACGACGCAGAAATTTCTTGTGTACGCGTAACTTGATTTTCCTCAAGCGTCGCACGCTCGGTTCGAATTAATGTAGTTATGGAAGGTCGGTTTAGGTCAAAGCGGGGAATATACCCGCGAGATGGGTGTTGTGGGCGGGAAACGGGAAGATTGCGTAAGGAAATTAGCGCGGCAAAGTCGCGAAACGTCGTGAAAAGAGAGAACAAGGACAAGTGGGTGGAAGAGAGAAGAATGAGAGAGTGGGAGGAATGAGAGAGGAGAAAGAGAGTCGAGCGAGAAGTCGAGAACCGACCATGCGTGAACACTTCGGCGAAGTGCGCGCAACCAAGACGATGTAGCGTGTGCGTGTATAATTGTACAATTATGCAGATATCTCGGGCTGCGTGTCTGAGCGATGAAGCGAATGCAAGACCAGCCAGGTCCGTTTTGAGCGTAACGACGATATCCGTCAGATTAATTATACAGCATTACGTTTATCGATAAGATTTCGCCATTAACGAGCGGTGCTCGCCGAGCCCATGTCGATAAAGACGAAGCTAACTGTACATCGATCTTCCTGGCGGAAAAAAATGGCGTGAACTGTTCGTAAAGATCCCGCGTGCTATTCTATAATTAGGACATATATAAATCGCGGAACTGGTTTTCTCTTGTGTGAGTCGGGCCGTTAACGTCCGATACAACGTGCTTTACGAGAATACACGAGAATTACACGGGTTTTGTAATATATTTTATTGACCCTCCTATCTATGAACGTTTACATACATCGTCAACATTTACGATCGAGAAAAATGCACTCGGCGTGACTGTTAACATTCTTTTCCGGCACGAGTCTCTCTCGTAGGCGAAAACACTTCTCATTGCTAATTAGTAAAAGATATAATATTTATATAATCGCGCGCCGCGCGTAATGAACGAGCGAGGTTGTGGGTTGAAAAAGGCGGACAAAAGGCGGGATAAAAGATCGAGAGATAGCGATGTGGAAAGTATCGCCGCGCATACTTCGAATCATAAAAGTCCGCTCGTTAGTGTGTCTCTTGAATGATTCGATTTCACTGGTGAATGGCTTTTGATCGGAGTATCAAGCCTTACAGAAGTATCTCTTGTAGGAAGAACTCTTGACTATAGAAATAGCTATTAGCATACTTTGAGCTCGGATTCTGGTCCCGCTCGAAGGCGCGTTTACATCAAATGTTGGATTGTCGTTTCGGATTGTTATCGGCGAAAAGGCAACTAATTGTCAGAAATATTTGAATAATTAATTAAACCTGAGACGTGTGTAAATGTTTTATTTTATAAGAACTTTGATACACTGTGATTTTAATGGTTTTTTTTTCTCTTTTCTTTCAGGTAAGTGTCAACCACGTTGTATATCATCCTCGCGATCTTCCAATCGCAGCTTCCAATCTAACCGGCCAATCAGGTAAATTCAGAAGATTTAATCGTCGAAATACGAGAACAGCCGCGTAACTTCCGTCCAAAGTTGATTACCGATGATCAAGATATCTTGTTAATTTAATGTACAAATGCTAATGAGTTGCTAAATGATTATTTAATCTGAATTACCCGGAAATATTCCGATTACGAGACGTCAGTCGTTCAGTATCATCTGCATTACGCAAATGTTTCACGAAGTCCTGCAAAGTGCTGCATTGCGCAATTGTGTCTTGTACGTCGTTTTTTTTAATCGTGTGATAAATAAATAAATTAATGAAAATATTCTGGTTAAAATATTCTGAATTTAATTATAACAAATATAAAAACTTGCACAATTAGTAATAGTTAACAAACCTCAGTCGGAGCGCGCGTGATCTCTCGAGCGTCTTTTCCTATTAACGGGTGCGGACCTTTTGTTCTCCTCTCAGCTTTACGCCTTTTACATCGGTTATGTTTTCCTGTTTTGAATTTGACTCGTCAACTGACAATCGATAAATATCGCAAAGATGAAAAAGGAAAAAAAATTATTTGTCACTACGACAGTCGCGCAAATATACAAATTTGTTGTGAGAATTCTCATTCGTTAAAGAAAGTATAATCGCTTCACGACAATATATAATATAATTTCGGTTTCTACATATCTATATCTATATGTATAAAAAGATATAATTACTAATTCGAATTGCATGTGTTTCATTGTAATAAAAAAATCCTTTCTTTTATAAAATGTTACAAGCCAGATTCCTATCTGTCTACAACAAAATTGTTGAACCCGGAGATGACCTCGTAAGAATTTCACAATCCGATCTGTAATATCGATTAAATTGGCACCTAATATATAGGAATTAAATCAACGCACTTGAAAGACGCG
Organism: Pseudomyrmex cubaensis; assembly: GCA_014825685.1. Classification (NCBI taxonomy): domain Eukaryota; kingdom Metazoa; phylum Arthropoda; class Insecta; order Hymenoptera; family Formicidae; genus Pseudomyrmex; species Pseudomyrmex cubaensis. The sequence goes on along the minus strand of QVOA01011849.1, from coordinate 22,234 downwards.
TTCGCGCGGCCTCCTCGTGTTACGTGTCTACGTAAAATTAACGTTAATCGCTTCGGCGACCATCGTCGATGGAATGCGAATTGGAAATACATGGACGAACTGACGATGACAATTTAGATTAGACCGGGCGCGCAATAATCGAAACGAGTGCTAGGGCATTCGCGGACGTGGAGCAGGAGTAATTGGCTCTCGTTGCTAATGAAGAGCTCACGGCCAAGTAGCCTGTAGCCCATTCTGTCCCCCCCGGTTACCGTTCTCGTCCACGCTTCGTGTCTCGCTGTACTGTCGCGTTACATATGTATTACGGGTTCGTTCCTTTTGCCCGATACGCAGCCACGTTATAGCATTCGTGTCGCGTATATATATGTCTGTGTGTGTAGGAGTAATCGCCGGTGTGCGACGGTCGTGCTTGGCGCGGTATCAATTAAATCTCTGATTAGCAAACCCTTCGCGACTCCGCTACGGATTCCGGTCTGCTGCCTTTGAATCTGCGTGGCGATTATAGACGGTTAGCGCTCTCCAACTCGAGACAATCGAAAAGTTCGTCGGTCTAGTCGTGCGAAAATCGAGTTAGCCGCGAGTCTAGCAGAAGCGAAAACCTCGAGTTGTCGACGTGAAGGGGACTTTGGTTGAGAGTGTGTTACATCGAAATTTGTCGATTTCTGTAACGTAACACAATCGCGTCCTATAGAAATTATGAATTGATCGAGTTACCATTTTTATGTATATAAAATTACGCGACTATTCGATTGATCACTGTTATCGCGAGATTTATTTGTTAAAACAAATTTTCACATGTAGAAGATGTTCAGTTCAAGTCTCTTCGCGTTTGTCGTCATCGAAAGACGACGCTAGCGCGCTGTAAAAATATCTGGCGATATCTCTATACATATGTAAATACGACGTAGGTATTTTTCGCGTATTTTCAACAAAAGGCATCGGCGGCGGTGGACGCTGGGCGAGAATAATTTAGCGGCCCACAAATGGCACCTCTCCGCCTCGGTTAACCGGCAAAGCGGCAGAGAGGCCATAAATTTAGTCGCAACGAGCGGAATAAAACGCAAATCGAGGTTCTCACCGTCGTCCCGCTATCTCTCTCCCTCTCCCTTTCTTCTGAATCTGCGCGCGAGCTAACCCGAAGGTTCGCCAGAAATAAGATAAAAAAACGATCGGATCCTTTCTCAGACGCGCAAAGTTGAAGGAATCGCGCGAATCGAGACACGTCGATCGAAGTGGCTGTGGAAAAGTCCGAAAAAAGCGGCGCAGTGCTGGGTGGATTATGAGTGTCGCCAGTTTGTTGCTCAAGAATCGAGGATTCTCGGTTCGCACCGCCCGCACTATCTGTGGGAGAAAAACCCCCAGAAGCAATTCTTTATGTCTATCCGAGACGTCACGCCGCATTCTCTACCTTTGCTTCAAATAGAATGTAAACCGAAGAGAATAAGAGGACACACGAAAAAACTTGTGAAGTAAGCGATTTGACCAATCACAGACAAGCTTCAGAGAGAAACTGTTCCAGACCCTGTTTAGGTTCTTTACATTGTTCGCTTGTAATTGGCCAAGTCGTTTAAGTTTTTTGTGTTTCTGGTTTAAATAAAGGCGGCTCGGAGAAGAATCTCGATTTTTCGTAGCCGCTTCTATTGGTAACCGTGACTTTGTTCAAACATCGAATCCGACTTGTCAAAACTCGGTTGTGGGTCTACTAGTCTGCTTATTTGTGCGTTTAAAGCTATTTTTCGGCTTTGCGCCACAGATAAATTATTTTTGGATTAATATTTAAACAATAGACGACTCGAAGAAACCGATCAAAAGACAATAAACCAGAGAGCCAATGGTCAAGGTTGACAGTAGACGGTTAAAAGTATTTAAAACGCAGTGTATTTGGCGGAACCTTGACCATTGGCTCTCTGGTTTATTGTCTTTTGATTACTTTTGGATTGATTCCTGGCCCAGCACTCGGCTGAGTACAAAAATTGAGAAATATATTTATATTTCTTGTACATATATTTATTTTAGAAAGTTGTTCTATAGCAAGCAAAAGCTTTTTATATAACGGTTACAAATAAAACTCATTGACTCAGCAACATCTATGGACAGGAATAGGTACTACAATACTACACGCGCGCGCGCTTAGAGACAGAACGTGTCACGCGACAAGAAACGCGGTAGCCAATTAACAGTTTGCTCTTATGTGAGAGCAGCATATTGATTGGCTATTGCGTCTCTTCCAGCCGCGGTGACACGTCTTGTCAGTAACTGGCCTTACGTGCATATACAGCAAAGTTGAAGATATATCTAAGAAAGAAAGAAGACAAACGAGGGAGTGCGACGCGCTGTGCACATTGAAAATATCTGCTGCCTCGAATAAATGAAGAACCGAAAGTTTCGATCCGCTGTACAGCAACTCCTTTTTAATGGCAGACATTTGATTTCTCGCAGTCTAATTCTTTCCGACTCCGCGGGTTCCGTCCTTACCACACCTGCCATTACATCATCGGAACAGATTTATTTATATGTTCGTCCTTTATTGCATCACGATAAATCACGAGCCAAAGACCGGACGTCCTCGATTGTCCGTTCCATGCGAAGTCGCGTCGATCAACGAAACAGATGCCATTAATTTGTATCGATAGACCGAACAGAAAGAACGTGCATGTATATTCGCTAGTTAGTGTCTCTACGGCGGCAGAATGAGACGCGAAATCGCGTTTATCCTTTCTCGACACACACGCACACACACACACATGGATATCCTGTTGATACATCGAAGAGCGGAGTCGCAGATGGGCATCTTGTTGATGTGAGTGAGTGAGTGAATATTCTGTGCATGCGTGTGAGAACTGAAGAAAACCCCATAGCGTGGTGTGCAACCGCGCTCGTGCACTTTCGACTGACATGAACGCGCGCGCGCAAGCGACACGTAGGAGGATGCTCTCTCGGCGGGTAATGATCACGATTGAATGAGAATGAGGCCGAGGGAGCCAATACAATTAACCCCGGTAACATGCCATTGCTAGAACGCCAAGGCGCTCACCGTGCACAGCATTCGCAGTGTCGTATCGCAAAGTCGGCGACCGCATGCGGTCGCCCGTCTCTCTGCCTACGAATGTAATTATTACGGTGCCGCGCGAACACACCCGCGGTTCGTGCTGTAAAAGTGCTACAGGATCGGTCAAAAGTTCCCAGTTCGGACACGTTTCGAAATAGCGCGACCCAAACAATCGTCGAAAAAAAAACATTGAACAAATGTTCGTAAAAAATTAATTCGCAGAAACACATTTTTACATCGGACGAATTAAGTACTTGATTTGTTGAACAATATGTTTTCATGTGCGTGTAATCTGGAACTTTTGATCGGAGCTGTACGCAAACGTGAGCGCAAACATACACGTCGTTGTGTCACACTATCCTTCGTTTAAAATTGCATCTTATTGTGAGCGTTTCGCGCACGTTACGGCACCACCGTTTGAAACGCGCGAGGAATGGCGAGCAAGAGAACAACCTTGGACGCTTCTGGACCATTTTGCGGCCGCAATTATTGCGGGATAGACGCTGCGTCGTGGGTAGCGCAAACGCGTGCCGAGTTTATGTCGCCGATGCAGCTGGAAGGAAAGCGAGTCGATGAATGGAGACGCGGCTCGTGCGAGATTCATCGCTACCTTTTACAGGCGCAATGACTTTATTATTGCCCGCTTCACACACACACACACACACACACACACGCACATACGCGAGAAGAGCATTCGTTCCGACCTTGCAAGCCGTATCGATGCGTGCTAACTCCGGCCGGTACTTTGTGAGTCGCAATAACTGAGAGAAACAAAACTTCTGTAATCACTTGGTCTTGAGAAGCGAAATAAACTGTTTCAAGAAATACATATTTAAAGTTTTAAAATATAAACAAGCGGCTTGTTTCGCCAGCCAGTTCTTTTTTTTTTATCACGATGCACGTAATGTTTCTCGACAATAATTTCATGGAATTCTAGCGCGCTATTCCGAAATATATTAAGTAAATAATTTATTTAAAATATAAAAAAGCCGCTTATTTCGCAGTCAGTTCTTTTTTTTTATCACGATGCACGTAATGTTTCTCGACAATAATTTTATGAAATTCTAGCGCGCTATTCCGAAATATATTAAGTAAATAATTTATTTAAAATATAAAAAAGCTGCTTGTTTCGCAGTCAGTTCTTTTTTTTTTTTATCACGATGCACATGATGTTTCTCGACTATAATTTTACGGAATTCTAGCGCGCTATTCCGAAATATATTAAGTAAATAATTTAGAATCAATGACGCCACTATAAAAGGAAGGAATCCGTGATGGAAGACATAATCCGCCTGTGAACGTGATCGCGGATGATAGTTCGCGATCTTCTTCTCTCGAAGTAATCCGGTTTTCATCCGACGCTTCTGAAACACACGTTCGATTCCCCGGTTTTCGATGTGACTCGTGTCTCGCCAAATAACGTTTACACCCACATGATCCCAATGATTCCCCGCGATTTTATGCATGAATTCGCGCGCGCATCTTCCTTACATTCGCAAACGCGAACGTCTCTCGGCAATTCCCGCAAATTCTCAAGATGGTAGAGTGTCTTTCGAGAACTCGCTTGTGTTCTTGCGTTATTATACTTTCTGACGCCGCGAGAAGCAGTTTCTTACGGGATATCCTGTCGCAATTAGCGCTGACTTTCCCGATAAATAATTAAAATTCAATACCAGGCGCCGCGCTCGCCGATGTCTGTCTCGCGGACGGACGACGCGATTTCCGCGACGTCGGTCGCCGCGCTGCAACTTGCCGCTCATAATTAATATGCCGACGGCTCGACAACGCCGTGTTTTTTTCTCTCTCTCTCTCTCTCTTTCTTTCGTCTTCTCTCGCTCCCTTTTAAATCAAGTTTTCGCGAAAGCATCGAATTTCACGATGGCGGCTGTTGTTTCGGAGATTGGGAGGGGGAAGGAGGATTGTTTGCGAGCCACCCCACTGTCGGGTTCTTCATTTTCTTCGACAAAAGTATCGGTTTCCATTTGCTTATTTTAATGGCTTTACGAAGAACAAGAGAGAGAGAGAGAGAAAGACTTTGCTCTTGAAACGCAACACAAGTTTTCCCTCTTTGACTCGGACCGAAATTACTTTTGGCGCTTTAATTTCTAATTAAACTCGTGGCAGAAGCACTACAAGTAATTAATGTAATCGATAAGGATATATATACACGTGATGGCGGGTCGTCGTCTGCATATGCTGCGGCGCGTCTCGCGCGTAAGTGTCAGAAAGTCATTCCAGACGGGAAAGTTCGCGTCTCAGATGAGACGCATCCTGGAGACAACGTTCAGGTGAAACGGCGACGGGGGTCTACTGTTACTTCAGGAGTACGAGCTCGTGTTTACGATGCAAGAGCTGCGTATAACATCGCCGTCAGACGGCGGCCCGTCCGAAAACTTTCGAGACAGTGGAGCCGGGAGGGCACGCACGCGGATGAAGTTTCGTGAATTATTTACGACCACGGGGTCTAGTCATTCATACGAGAGGATATGAGAGCGCGCGCTAATTGAAAGTCTGCATTTCGAACGGACCCGCGTTTAATTATATTTGAAAGCGTTTCCATCGCATTCTACACGTCACCCGCGTTGCACCGTCGGTCGTCGCGGTTCTTAATTGCATTTCCCAGTTCAGGTTTGTACGTGACGCATTCGGGAGACTAAACGCCTCGACAGATGAGAACGTTTTCGCGCCTGTTACCGGGCGTTATTTCGCAATTACGTCTCACAGAATAGATAAAAGAAAAAGACTCTCGTTCAATTAACATTATTATATTAATGTTCGGAAAAGAAAAACATCATCGATCGATAATACACAAGAAGATAAGCAAGAAGAGCGTTCTAACTGTATCACAAATTATCCAACATTACGCATGTCTGTCCGTTCGTGATGTGAAACGCTCTTCTTTGCGAGAGGAAACGACAAGAAGCTGCCGCGCGAGAAGAGGAGGGTAGCGAAAGACGCGCGCGAAGTGATCGAGCTCAAAGCTTCGAGGGAAATCAAAGGTGCGGACCAAGTGGAAGATGCTCTTCCACGAAGAGACGCGCGACGTCGCCGGCGTCGACTGCACAGCTCCGCTCGATTCTATCTCAATACCTCGCAGGCTCACACAAGGCGGATAGCAATTTAATAGAGGACACGTAAGAGAGAGAAAGAGAGAGGGAGAGAAAGGAAGAGAGAGAGAGAGGGACGGTTACGCGAAAGAGGCAATCTGCGCGGCTCCGTTTCTAAGAATCACTCCCGCTGATTCAAGGCGCGGTCGCGATCGGAAAGAATTGCGAATTAATTGACGACTTCCGACGGAGTCGTTCGCGCTGCCCGTCGTAAAACGGTCAGGTCGTTCCTCCTCGAACAGGACCCTCGAGCGATCTTAATACGGCGTGCCAACGGTGTTTAATGGCAACCTGAGTGCGACTCGGGCGAAAAATCGTCCGCTGGCAGGAGCGCGCAAGACAAGCGGTGGAAACGCATTAGTACGTCGCGCGCACATCGCAAAGAGAGAGAGAGAGAGAAAAAAAACGAGAAAGAATAACTCCACTCCGAGTAAAAGACAACGACGACGACGACGACGGGATGGAAGGAAGAAAACAGAAGAACGCGCCGACTATAGGCGAGTTAATAGACCATCGCGACGCTGTTTAATAAGATATTTAGGAGCCGCGAAGAGCCTCTTAATCTACCTTCGTATAAACGGCGCTTACGCAGGCGTAACTACGCCCGACCGCGACGGGAGAGAAACTGGGAGCCCCACCTAATGGGACAAGTCCTAAAGCTGGCTTAACTCGAAATAAAAGCCGGCGATTTATAAATCTTACGTCCTTGACGCGGTGTTTATGGCACTTTCGACCGGCCACCTCGTCGCCCAACGATCGCCGCGACCGGCGAAGACTCTACTCTCGCAAACCCTCATATCGATTAGTCGCACTGCAACGCATCGATCGGCGCGTTCTGTTATGGTGTGAACGTTGCCTTGTTGTGAATGTTACCTTCTAGCTTTAACTTCTATATTTCTTTAGATAGATTTATATGTTAATTGAAACGACAAACCTATTTATTTTCACCGCATAATTATTTCGACCGACGATCGAACGTGTCGCGTCTTTCGACGCGAATCGAGACAAGACGGGGGGGTTAACGCACTGTCTAATCGGCCATGACAAAGTCACGTTTTTCAAGGTCGCTGGGTTCCGGTTCATCCGCTTGCCGCTCGCTGCGCGCCGTGCCGTGCCGCGCCGCGCCGCGCCGCCTGCGGCCAATCGCCGAGCCGAGCCCAGGAAATGGGCCGACGATGAAAGATCAACTTGGTAATGCAATATCAGCCTCTCGCAGTGGGTAGAGATAATGGCGTGACCGCATTACGGCACGATACGCCAATTAGCGTCAGCCAAGTCGAGGATGAAGTTATGGCCGGTCGGGACTGGCGAGTTGGCGAGCGGACGCGTCGGCATGGCATACACTCGCCCGCGCGGGAGAGAATGACAGAGGTGGTTGTTGCACGCGCGAGCGGGACGGAGAAAATGAGAAGAGATAGATCCAATCCCCGAGATTTTCCGCCGTCGCGGCGAGCGAGCGGTGCGCGAGCGCGCGGATTGGATGGGGGGACCTAACCGTGACGTCGTTGTCGACTGGAAGATTAGTCGCGCGTAAGAGGGATGATTATCGAACTTAATCGGGGAGTCATCATCTCATTCAGCGAAAATAAATAACCCCGTTCTTCCTGCCGTCTTTCGCGCGATTCGATCGGCCTTGTTTTGCGCACAGCCCGATCGACGCGTCCCATCCTCGGGCGAGAATCAACAAGGAGAGAGACGGGCGACGTTTTTGCGCGACGACGGGATAAAACCTCTTGCGCGGTGCTAATGAAATTCACGCCGTCGTCGAGCGCCTACGTCCTCGTTATCGTTGTCGCGTCTCTTTTCCGTCCCGCGTTATAAAACGCTTCTTTCTCTATAAGTTGATGTATTGCAATATTGCGTCGTGCGAATCCCGAGGGTGCGCCAGATGCGGCACGCGGCGGCGCGAGCGCAGCTGCGGGGCTGCCGCTCGAGACGCGATGCGCGCGCGAGAGAAGCGCGGAAGAGGCGAAACGCGTGTGAATTATGGAAATGAGAACGAGAGCGGGCGCGTTATTGGCTCCGGGCGCTGATCGCAATCGCGTAATTGTCGATCGACGGTGCCGATAAAAAAAAAAAAAAAATTGAAAGAAACGGAGCGAGAGCGCCCGCCACGACGAGTTCGATAATTTCGCCGTTAAACAACTGGGACGCGTAAATCACAGCACGTGCGCCGCTCAAAACTGTTTCGCTGCGCTACTCCGATAAACGCACACGCTTCCTTTCGAAAGTATTACGAGCAAAATATCTCAAGCACGACACGCAGGAAGAGTCTTTTATTAAATTTTTAAATCTATATCCTACAAGAGATTTATTGTATCTACTAACTCAGAAAAAAGCGTAATCTCCTTATCCGATCGTATATTTTACCTACCTTGTGTGTGTGTTTTTTTTACGCTGAGTAAGAATATCATCCAAGCACCACTTAAACATTGTTTACGGCGGTTAGTCGCGTTCCAGAAAAGAGCGAAACGCGACGTTCGACGCTCACGTCGGCGCCTCGCGATAGCGGGTCTTGCCTTCCTCTCGATCGCACAAGCCCGTGCCGGTATTTCTTTCCTCTCTCCCTCTCTCTCTCTCGGCGCCTCGCGCGTCTACGTGTCCCGGATGTCAAGCACCGATTCCACGTACCAGACGCTACATCTTCGGCATGAATACGAGAGCTCGGCGCGAAGGCGAAGTCAAAGCCGCGCGCAAAGGACTGCTAGATCTAGGAAGAGATGAGAGCCGTTTCAGCGTCGTTTCCTATCTTGGCGAAGAGGCTCTGGGTGTACCTTTCGTCTTCTGACGGACGAGCCGCGGTAGCTGACAAGTTGCCCCATTACGCCCGTACTCTCGCTCGCATATACGCGCCACCCAGGCGCGGGTAGCTCGTGCTCGCAGCAGGACCTCCGTGTTCGCAGTCTCTTAAAACCCTCTTCGGCATCTCCTCCCGCTTTCTCCCGCGTCTTTCTATGCCCGTTCCTTCCTTTCGGTCGTTCGCCAACTTCGCAGACGTATTACCGCGGTTTCGTCGCTTCCTCGAGTCGGAGACGACTTCCGTGTGGAGTGTAAAAGAGAGGCGTTTTCGCTCACGTGTCGGAAGGATTAAGTCTGTAAGATGATATAAGAGAGAGGAAGAAAAAAAGAGAGAGAGAAAGAAAGGGGGAGAGGAATGTATCGGATAAAATATTGAAAGAGATTAATTACGCTTTAATTATGTGTATGCTAAATTGCCATCTGCAGTGGTATTTGAGATATTAAGGTAGAAATACCAGTTCCTTTCGTTCGGGGTCCGTATAAACTTGCACGCGGACAATATAATTATCTTAATTAACCGACTGAGTTTGAAATTAAATCCTGAAGAGCCAAATCCGTTCTGAGATTTCTATGGAATGTAGCAACCGTTTATTAACGTCTACTCTGTCGCAACAAAAATTAAATGCGCGCGCCACACAAACGACTACACACTATATTATCATATTTCAAAACCACTGTAGTATTGAATGAATTTGCTTTCGCTCAAGATTTCGAAGATTCCCGAGTGGCGAATAATTAAAAGCCGAGCGCGTTTATTTACATTGTGCGCGTCAAGAATTAACGCATTCATACACACATATATATCTGGCGGTGGGAAACCACGAGAGAGGGTCGCAAAGAGAACACGTTTGAATAGCGGATATAAACCGACGTCGCGTTATCACTCGTTATACGGCGGGGATCGTGAATACGCCCGACTTCTTGGCTTTCTGTTCGAAGATTCGTTCTCTCGTCGTCGACGTTTCCGGCGGCAATTAAGCGGATGCCTCTCGGCAAAAGTTTCTAACAATATCACGGCGACCGACACGGGGTAAGTAGAGATGCGCGCGGTCGGATTTCGTTGCGTTCGCTCGAAGTTTGCTCCGTGGCGCCTTTTGTCAAGGCGCGGTAGGGAAATACGACAAACGTCCGAACTGCACTCCGCCCGCGGGCGACTCGTTCGTCGAAATGCGAGAGGAAGTCCCGGTAAAACGCTCAACCCGGGTACTTCTCACCTCGTCCTCCGGACTTCGCTTCTAGAAAAGTTTAGCGTCGCGAGACGAGACAGCCGGAAGTCAATTATCGTGAGAGCCGGGGAGAGCTCCGCAAGAAAATTCTCTACTTCGGTATTTGCGGAGTGTCTTCGTTCAACCAGCGGAGAGCTTCGACGAAAATACAAATTCAACGACGAAGTTTCTCTTGCACAGCCGCGGTTACTTCCTTTAATTATTAATGCGACATGAAAAAAAAAAAAAAGTTACCGCGGGTTAAGACTGTTAAATTGGACGCGATGAACTTGATGGATTGAGTGGTTTTATATTTTTGTGTCTTCAATTTGTCCGGGACTCGTAAATCTCATATTGCGCAATATGCATATCGCGTATACAACAAGTAATTGCAGGTCCTGCATATTCCATTGATAAGTACTAGTCACGGCGGTATGTGTGTGTGTGTGTGTGCTGAAAATCCCATTTAACAAGACGCTTTAAATTCTATAAACTTCTGAAAGCCCGGCGCGGAGTGACTAGTGATTCTTACATCGTGAAGGATTTAAGACTTCGGGACAATCGCGGCTGTCCGGGAGCGACGAATGCGCGCGGAATAAAGTCGGGGCGAAGTTCACGAATAATTCAACGGATTCCCGCGCGACATTTCTTCGAAGTCTTCCCGGGCGCGCGCAACGCGTTACTTTTCACCGGTCTCATCATCTGGAATGCTTGAAAGAGCGCCAGAAGTGACGCCAATTAACGCGAATTATGAGACGCAAAGGAACAAATTTATCGCCGCGGTGTATGTAATTTAAGTGGTCTCTCTTGGAATATAATTCGAGGGCATTTCGTAGCGCGTCCCGGCGCTTTGCGAGCCGCTTCCGCGTCCAGTTTTGTTGTGCTCGAAGAAGAGCGGACGAAACCGCGAGCGGAAGAGAAAAGAGATAAGAGAGTAACATCGCGGCAAACTACGGTCTTTAAGTTGATTGCGCGAGAGAGCCGAGGCTTGCGAGGCCACTTCATCGTTAATTGTAATTTCACGTTTAGCTCGGGGCATCCGAGCTGATGTTCTCCGCCCGTAATTTTAATCCTTTCGTCGTCGAGACGATTTCGCCTCGAAACGCCCGAAAGCCTCGTGAAATTAATGAACTTAAGCTCGATTTACGCGGGGAGGGAATACCGCGAAGGATCAAACGCCGGAGACGAGGACGACGAAGGGGAATAGGCCGTGAGAACACTTAACTTTTAACGATTCCTGGTGCGACGAAAAAAAGAACAAGAAGGGAAAGAAAGAGGAGACAAAAAGTGAGGGAGGTAGAGAGAGAGAGAGAGAGAGACTCTCGAGAGTACAAACCAACCCTCCGGCTTGTTCAATTAAGCGCGAATGCACACGGGCGACGTTCGTTTACACGGATGAATGTCGCGAGGCTTGTTGGACGAAGTAGGTGTTGTTCATAACGATGAGATATTTTAATTAACGAAATTTTAATTAACGAAATTGAAACCGTGCGTAATATTCTATATAAAAGCACGGAAATACCAACACAAGTAGATATTCTTTTTTTTTTCTTTTTTTTATTGCGAGCATCATCGCACAAATATCACACCGGACCGATCGTTTCGCTCATTTTACGCTTTTTAATTTAAAACGACAAAGCGGATAAGCCTGTAAAATATTTGCTTTGTTCCATACAAAGCAATCTGTTCACAGAAGAGAAATAAATATTCGTAAATTCTTCTTTTCTCCTCGCTATAAAACCTCGCGAAAAAATATTTGTACAAACGTTCTTTATTAGCTCCTCGCTCGATCAAAGCGTAGACATTCCCCCGCGCGTTAATCCCGCGATACTTCACAAATTTCAAAAGACGACGCGCAACTAGGAATCTAGGCCCGCGCGCGTCGTCGTAGATCACCCGACAAAAGCGAAATAACACCCGACACAACACGTGTCTCTCGTGTGTACAACACGCACATCTTTCTCGCGCACTCGAAAACGTGGGCTGACGACGTTAAGAAGCACGTAACCGTCCGTGCGACTTTAATAACCAATAAATAATGTTAAGCGCGTTCCGTGTTTTGATAGGAAGGCGCCGCATTTGCGGCCCGGTTATTATCTCGACTGTTTTTTTTTTTTATTTATTTATTTTTTTTTATCCCTCCCCGATACGCCCTCGTAGTCCGCGAGTCCTGCGCGTGCATACGCATAATCGTTATTCCCGCAACTCTTGCGGCCAGTGTGGTCAACCTTAAATCACGATCCTGTCTAACGAAGAAACTAATCCTGATTCATGCCGAGGAGACGCGCGCAACCGGCCGGTCTCGTCGTTCAAAGCAAAACTTCTGATCCGGATAGCGTGGCAGGTTTCGTGCATATAGCTGTGTATTCTTAATTAAAGGTCGCGACTATCGGGCAGGTGAAGCGAGGAATAACCGGGTCTAAACATATTTTCACAGTGAATAACCATAATTAAAACTTGCGCAATTTCTTCGTGAAAGAAATGCAGATAGTATTTGCATACTCGACTGCCGCAAGATTTATTACTACAAAATATTTTCAATGTATCTTAATGTGATTTATGTATTGCCGTATTTATTTTTATAAATGTATATTATGTATGTTGTTAATGTGATATCTTTCTAAGTACAAAATCAAAACATGTCTTTCAAATATAAATAAAATAAAAAATCAAATTTTCGACTTCGAAAGCCGTCTACAGTCGTGATACTGTTTTATTTATTTGGACTTGTATCTTTATTGATTGCTTAATAATTACTCGTAAGATTTAACTTATTCATACTGACATATTTTAAAGTAATGAATATCATAAATTTGAAATTTCCAGAAATCTTGACTCTTAAAACTCTTGTTATTGATTTGTTGGCTCTCTTCGGTTGTTGGCATGTGATCGCAAATATCTCTTATTGATAATATTTATTTTGATTCCCCTCAGGATTGCAAATTCGGAACAAACAAAACGTTCTTTACACACTAACTTACATACTATAAAATTTCCGCAAATTTAACTTACACATTACTTCTTGTTGATATATCTACCATAAAGCTTATTATTAATTTTGTCTCCTCTTACAGAATATTTTTATTGTAAAGAATACAATATTTAAATAGACCAAAGAGCTGAGGTTCCACGGGTGGTGATGTTTTAAATATGGACAAGTCTTTTAGACGTTTTAACTCTGTTGTAATTTTGTAAGTTTTCATTAATCTTATTTTTATTTATATTGAATTTACACTTTATATATATTAATTTGTTTGTAATCACTTTAATTCCCTCAGGACTTATTAAGATAAAGATGATCCAAAGCTTGGATCAAAACGTTACAATTATTTTTATAATAAATCCTTAATTTTTCACACACCAACATTCGTGTCTAAGCTCTTATTGGCTCTTTAATATTTTTTTTTTATTTATTATTTCTTAGAGCTTACTTCTTTCTTGATGATTTAAATAAATTTCAATACATGGAAATATACGTTGAATATTTTATTGTAAAATATGGACATTATATTTTTCAAATTACTGTTGTTCAGATTGTCTGAAGTGGATAAAAAATAATCGAAACGTCTCTGGCATCAAATGAGTAGTTTTTTTTTATGTTCCGAGATTGATTTATCATGACTAACTGTGAACCGCGGCTTCCAAGACAAATTTCATTTTTTATTTTCTAGTATACTTTATCTTATTGACGCGTTTACGGTAAATTTACCTTCTTTAGCTTAAAAATAATATAATTCTACGTAAAAAAGTCATTCGAAGCGCTAATCTTTCTCGTTTAGTATTTTCCTTACAAACGTACTGGGATATTCAGCGATAAATTATGGGGAGCTTTAGCAAACCTGATTATACCTTCAAGACAAGAGCTCCGAGTAATCCTAGGCAACCGGCGAAACCTTCGCAGCGCCTCAGACTTTCAGAGCCGCAATTAGCTTGCACGAGGAAGCGAGCGGCGAAGCTATCCCCGTGTCCACATAGTTCGCCTGTCGAGAGAATCTGAGCTTGAGTGGCGGACACGACGGGGCCACACGTCGAGAGAGTTAGCATAGACAATGGCCGCGCCTCGATGCGGATTACGTTGCGGCCACTCGAATGTCGTGGGAAATAAAGTAAGACCGCGTTTAGAGGCTGACAGGAGTCCTTCGTTCTGTCGTACCCCGGACGTCGATGACACCTTTCTCGCGGATTGTCTTGAACGCACGATGATGACTCTTATTCAGAAGCCGCGAAGGGCTGAATATTGTACGGTCGACTAACTATAAGTATGCAGCAATAACTGAATTTGCATTTGCAGAAGACGCACACGCGCAGATCAAATCAATCGTTCGTGTTAAGTACAAAAAAAAAAAAAAAAACAATCGCAAAAGGAAAGGCATCTACTTATCAATATATTCGTGTTAAACGGCTGCTGACATCGGAAGAGGCGAGCAAAAGTGAAAGTGCGATCGATCGACGATGGCGAGACGTGCGTTGACTCGCGAACGTCACGATCGAACCTTCCCCTTCCGGTGTCCTTTTCATCTCCGCCACACTCGTTGGCTCGATACGACGTGTCACGTGTCATCCGGTACTCAGCTATATATGTGCATGTATCTGATAAGTTTCGATCGAACATAATAGCCAGGTGGTGGAATTGAAATACTTTCTTAAGCAGGTGTCGAGCATGGAAGACGTGCACTTACGAAGTCGCTTAATTGGACTTTTTTATCACGTATCGATTTCTTTGTTGCCGCGATAATTTGCGAGAGTATGTTTCGATTACACAATCGTGTTTCTTTTCGAAAACCATTATTAAAAAAAATTAATGATAGAATAAAAAATATTTAAAAAAATTTTTTTAATAAATTTTTTGTGAGAGCATTCTTTGAAGATTGTCCAATAATCTTGCGAATTTTTTTATTGTTATTGAATGCATCTTTGCAAAAAGATGCATCGATTTCTTTCGGCTTAGCCAGCAAGCGAGAACGTTCCGTTGCCAGAACGCGGCGTTGGAAGTCACTTGAGAAACGCTTACACAAAATTCACGAGTGTCGGTATAGCTACATATATAGAGAAAGACGACGAGGGGAACACGCGAGGGACGTGGTGTGCGCCGAATGCCGAGTCAGATGCCGTCACGTATAAACCGGCAGTCCTCTTCGCCTTCAGCCGTTCTCCTCCGGATGATGCAGCCGCTGTTCTGGACCGTCGCGTCGATCGCGGCGCATAATGCGGCGGACGTTGTGCATATACGCGACGTAAAGAAAAAATCGCATAAGCTAATAATTCTGAGTTACTGCTAACACGAGTGTCTCTTTCTCTCTTTCGAGAGAGCTCGCTCTCTTTCTCTATCTTTCTCTAAGGGAACTTCTCGGCCTTCGTCGCTGAAATCGGTATGTGCGTCGCGTTCTGGCACGTTTGAAGGATGCGCAACGAGGTAGCAGTCCATCGAAGGCTATCACCACGACTGTTAGACGTGCGTAAACATGCCCGACCGTATGACTCGTCATGCGAAAGAAGAAGAGACGTTTCCGAGACGATTCGCAATCGAATTTATTTATGAACCGTCTGCGAACGTCTCAACGTTCGTGTTTCGTCTCGCTCGGCTACCGATCTTTCCGAAACACGAACGACGACACTATGCGGGCAGAATTTAATTACGATCTCACTGAGAGACACGGTCGACGGTGACTCAGATGACGTGTGATCAGAATACGGATCATTTGCGTTTAATGATATTATCGCGCGAGAGCGAAAACTTTTTTATTCGACGTGTAAAAGTTGGATTGTGAGAAATTGCGATTATTTCTTCCCGGCCAAATAAGTGACTTGATTCACGTATTCAGTTCGGCTCATTTCGGTAGCACGCGCAACTCCAGCGTTTCAGCAACGTGTTTCTACATGGCATTGCACACACGGCTGTTTGGTAATAGCTGCTTTCATGCGCACACATAGGAGTCGCGAGAGTCCTTAATTGATTTAACTGCGCTTGCGCAGTCTCGCTCTCCCGGTCTATTTCGTCTCCCTAAGGAGACATAATTTCCGTGGTAACGCCTATTGTACTGACTAGTGAGTTACTGCAGGATTACCAAATCAAATATCTCGAAAGTTTCTCCCTTTCCCGCGCGCGCGTCGCGCCGGCCTGATCGTAGCCCGAATATTTACGATAAAAAATTCCGTGGGCGCTGCATCGATAATATATCGCGCGTAAAGAGAAGGATTAAGCGCACCCAACTAGTCGGAGAGTGTGGTTCCATCAAGATTAAATAAACGAAGGAAGATGCCATTGGGATACGCAAAAGGACAGTCATCAAATTCCTATAAGATCCGATAGCCTCTGGGGGAAACTTTTGGATCTTGAAAAAAAAAAAAAACTCGTAACTCACCTGCTGATAATAATTTCTCTCACGAATGTAATCATATCCGTACAAAAACTCACTGCTTGTAATCCGTGGTGCTAAAAAAATTAAGTCATTTTAATTTTCTAAAGAATAAAGTCATTCATAATCCTCACTCAAGTTTGTTTACGTATTATAAATTATTTAAATTATTCACATCGAATATTTGTCTCCGATCTTTTCGACGGCGCGAATTTCACACTCCGTTATCGCAAAGATGCACACTCTCTTGTGCGAACGAGAAACCGTTTTACACAAAGCGGTTTCTCGATATTAAATTTCGTATTAGCGACAAATCGTTGGAAATCGAAGAGGGAAGAAACATGCTCTTCGCAAAACATCGTGCTTAGAGTCGCGCCGGAGAGTATACACGGGGGCGTCGCGTAAAGTCGAGCTTTTCATTGGGCAGCGAGTTGCACCATCGCGGTCGGATTATGGAAATGTTCGAACTCACGGCGTTCCCTCGTCGTTCGTGGCGCGCGTTCCCGACCAGGGCCTAACCCGACTCTTTATTATTGTAATGCCCGAAGTTACGGCCGCGCGGTCTTGCGCCTGGGCCCCCTGATATAAGATTTAATTTATGAAAATGACGTGAAATAGGAGCCGGCAATGTCATCGCGCGAGCTTCCCTCTCGGCAACACCAAATTTCGTCGGTGTCTCTTGCACGCTCCCTGGTTCCCGCTGCATACATATATATTTTTTTTTGTCGCCCTAGTATGCGCCGGTGGTATTCGACGGATTTACGAAATCTGATAAGAAAATCAGGATGGGAGGAAAATCTTAAGAGCCGAACGCGCGCACAACTCTACGATAAAACAAAATATTGTACGATCCGATCGTTCTCCCGCGAGATCGAAAGAGATCGAATATTTAATTATTGACTTTAGTCGATGGTATTTAAAATCGCGATGACGATCTGCATATAAATCACACAAAATTTACTGCGGCAGTGAAATTAAAACGATGCCATGTAGTTATTAAATAACCACATGACAGATCGCTTCTTCACAAATTGAGAGTTCCTCAAAAAGAATGCGATGATTACTTGGTCGCGCGAAAGTATTTCCTGGAACTCTTAATGAATGTCTGATTTTTGATTTGTGATTTTCTTCATTGGGCAGATTCGTGTTTAAAACATTCCTGCGAAAAATGCGTAATAACGTTAAGTACGTTGTTACGTGTGTTCCTGAGAGAGTTTTCATATACCGAGGCTTCAGACACCGCGGGAATCGAACAAGCATTGAATAATGATTCGTAATTCGATTGCTCGCGCGCTCCAAGAACGACGATTACACGTAAAATCGAACAAAGACGAGAGACGGGAGTGGAAGGTGCCATACGTAATCGTAAGAAATTACCGTGAAAATTACACGCCGATTGTGTAAGAAGATTGAGCAAATTGACCGGTAAACCAGCATTCGACGTAAAACTCGTGGTACAAAGCGTTGCGTTGGCGTGTGATTGAAGGACATAAGTTTTGAAATATCAAGAGAAAGGCTTTCGTGTGAATCTGTGTGATCGTGCATAACATAATAACCGTTTTTTATATATGAACCCAATGACAAAATAATTATTAATACTCTTTTTTATTAAAACTTTCTTTTATTAATACTCTTTTTATTAAAACTCTTTTACAGATTTACATAATTTTCCGATATTACAAAAACGTGTGTGTTCATGTAAAATAATTTTAAAATAAAATCAAAAAGATCAAAATAGCGTTGAGTGCAATAAAGTACAGGAAATTAATCAATCGGTCAAATTCAATTTATTACTTTAACGTTTGCCGTACTCTAAAAAAAAAAAAAAAATTACTCACTTTTTGACGGTAACGTCGAACGAGTGGACAAATGTTTGATCGAACTAAATAAGCGCGGTAAATTTTGGTACGGCACGTTCCGGTCGCTTGTAAAATGCGAGAAGCAGAAGCGCGGTATCGCGCAGAAGGGAAAAAAATTACGGGATATTTCGCATTGTCAGTGGACCAACGGATGGGGGGGTTGGTCATCCGCAGAGAGGAGGGTGGTTAGACGGCAAATAAAACATATTGATGTTTGCAATTAAATGGGCGAGACAATGAACAAATACCGATTTATTCGAGCGTGCGAAACGCGGCAGTTCAATTTAATAAATATCCACCTATTAATTTTCCCTTTTGGTCGCTGCGCGCCGGTCGCCACCCCTTGGATTACCCCGGCCTTGCACATTCTCTCCCGCGTCCTCCTTCCCGTCGTGGGCCGCTGCGAAGAGGTCACGTGCGCGAGGGGGGTGAGGAGTGCCATCGAACTATTTTATTCGCGGTATCCCCGCGTATTTGTTCGCGCGTTTGTTTTGCGCTTGTTAACGGCCGGCCGCATTTTACGCAAACCCGCCACTTCCTGCGCTCGTTTGCATTTCATTATCTTGGCTTTCTCCGATTCTCTTTGCTGTCGTTCGTTCAGCCCGAGAGAGGAACGTACAAATCTGCTAATTATATTCTTTTTTTCTTTAACGCGCGCAAAGCCGGGAAGCAATCGAGAGAAAGAGAGAGAAAGAGCGAGAGAGAATGCGAGAGAATGACTATTAATTCCACAGATTTTTATTTGCGACGTGCGCACGAAATCACGCGGTAAAATATACAGAATTCCGACGGACCGTTATTTTCCATCAAACGAGAATCGCATGTGAAATTGCTCTTGATTTTGCGTATTCTGCGTGTGATTATTACATCTAATTACGTCACCAAATTACATCGCCGCGTCTCGTCATTCTTCCCGACGTTCTTTCCCATGGACGTCAAGACAGACACTTCGCGACGCACTAAATATCGCCGCTGGGCACAGAGTAACGAAGAGCGCTGAAAGAAAGAAAGAAAAAAAAACTAGAGCCAGGTAGTTTCCAGTTTCCGATAAAAATCGTGGGCCGCGCTTACTGTCGGCGTCAATTTCGCCGTGTTTCTCACGTTAGAAATAAGGCAATAAGGGACGAAAACAAAAGGGCACTTTTTCCCGAGCCCGCGTGCACTGCAAACCGGTACATCGCGTGACTAGGTGGACCGTCGCTGCAAACGAGGGGGAGGCATCAGGTCTTTCTTGTCGGACTGCAGGTTGCAGGCGCGAGTCGTAGCAAGCCACGAAGTGCAAGAACTAACCGGGGTGGGCGAGTCTAGAATAGCGTAGCGGAGAGAGCTCAGGGAAGCCCTTCCGTGAGTATCGCACCTACGAGAAACTAAATATCTAGTTGCAGCGCCGACTTGCCATGTAGCCTTTCCCCCCCTAATCGTTTACTTGGCTAGCGTTTCTGGGAGCGTTTCCGCGGTATTCGACGTGGGTTTCACGCACGCCTGAATACCGTAATACGCGGCGAGAAACGTCATATTACTATTCGCTTCAATTATCCCTCCGCGATAATCATTGATGCGAGAAACTGTTTTCCTGAGTTTCTCAAACGTGCATGTCTCGGAATTTCCGCGAGAAATTGAATTTAAAATAACATGCAGCGTGACTCATTTAATTCCGCAGCGCGATATCCATTAAGCGAAATATTGGCTTTCCGTCGCGCCGCGGGCAAGATTCTCCGAAATGGTAAATGGATATTACTGTGAAAAATGCGCGCTGTTTATCGCAATAAAGTATTGATACACGCAGCACTGATAATTACATCGCAATTATTTATGTATATTTATCTCGGCGATATACGAACGATGTATATTTACATTCGTTAACATAATCCGCGTCTCGATCCGTGCTAATAGACTTTCGATGACGCCTGTCACTTCGAGGTGTAAATGAACACTCCGCGTTAAAGAGCCAAACACATTTATCCGATAACACTGAAATAAAGAAAAAAACAAACAAACAACGCGATTGAAATTATAGATTCAAAAATGTCGCCCAATAAACGGAATGTCTTCGTTAAAATGATTTTTTGTTTTCGTTGAATGTATCCAACTTGAGGAAGACCTTGTATTTTTTTTTTTTTTTTATTACACGAAACACTTGGGTCCAACCCAGATCCTATAATTTGCAAATGTGATAATCACACAGATTTAAAGAGGCGTGTTAGTATTTCGTGCATTAATCATCATCTCATTAACGTACCTTGTGTAAATATCAACTTTTTAAATGACACTTGATAAGCAACACTGTACACCGATAAAATTCCACGGTAAACACCGATGTTACGTTATCTTTTTCGCAGAAAGGGACGTTAAGAAGAAGAAAACAAAATAACCCTTGCGACTCTCACAAGCTAGCGCGCATTTAGCGCGCACAATCGACGCTCATTTCCTCTCTCTCCCGAATTCTGCGCGGCCGGTCTCTCGCCGCGGGGCAACCGATTATTTTTGGGTCGTTATAAGCAGTTTCTACTTACCTTCCTCGTTTCGACGGGACCGTGAAGCGAGACAAACCGCTAACAACAATTCGTATGCGCGCGGAATGTGAGCGACCGGAATGACGCGGCGAGAAAAAAAAAAAGAAAAAACGAAAACTCGACAGGATGAAAAGAGAAGTGAGAAGTAAACGCGTATACGTCTACACGCGTCCAGGAAACTCGATACGGGACGGGATGTAATAATTTCAAGCCAAAATCGATGATGCTCTTTGATTCCCGCCTCGCCGCGGTCTTCTTTTTCTCTGGCTCTCCACTTCCTCTTCGCGTATTTTTTCTCATCCTCACGCGGGATCTTCGCACATCGCGAAATAGGCGCTAAAGCATAATTTATTCGCGCTCAAGGGATAGGAAGAAAACGGCACGAAAGGATACGAGGAGGGTAAAAGGGGGGGAAAGGGGGGCGCACGACTACCGGCCGGAAAAGAACCTTAACGCTCGACGAGGCGCTCTTTCAAACCTGATTATTCACATAAATCAATAAATAACCCGTTGCTGCTGTTCCGTCCGCTCGCCCGCTCACCTTCGCCTGGAAGCACCGCTCCACAATATATCTCACGGTATGCATTAAGAAGCGGGTGGAGGCCGCAAGGCCCCGCGAGCGACGATATATTATCTATTCTGCTTTTGGTGGCTGGCACCGTCGCGTAATAATGCGTCTAATGTCTCGAAACTTGGTGTATTTGGCTCCGTGACTCCGTTCAAAGTGAAAACGGCTTCAACGACAATAAATATGTCGGTCGTTCCGCCCGTCATTGGATTATGCTAATCGCAACCGCGGCCGAGTGATATTATTTGATGACGCTGCAGACTGCGACGCTAACTCCGCCTGAATCCCATTATGATTATTATTGATGAACTTGTATTTATTTAAACAGTATAATCAAAAGGTCAATCGAGCAAATAAAAGGTTGTTAAATATATATTTTGAGTAAAAATTACATTATTCTAAAACGGAAACAATCGAAACGTTTCGTCTCTTATTTGAGTACTACCTCTTCAGTCGTACATGATAAATAAATTATATAGTAATAGATAACATAACAATAAAAGATGTAAAAGTCAAGCTATTGATGTTAAGAGTTAACTTAGAGTTGACTCTTAACATCAATAGCTTAACTTTTACATGTTTTGATTTTGGACAACTACATGGCATTTACGTAATGTATATTCTTTTATCTGAGCACCTGTAAGGGATGAAGGAGGGAACGCACTTCTTTGAAAAAAAAAACGTACTTTACTTCCTTGTATTTAACTTTTATATGCGTTTTTATTTTATTGTTATGTTATCTATTATATAATTTATTTATCATGTACGACTGAAGAGG
>QVOA01011848.1:0-33287 GCA_014825685.1 Pseudomyrmex cubaensis | reverse complement strand
CACAATAGACAGGCCACATGATGAAATATGTTCAGTATTCAATTTGCTACAAAAGAAAATCAAGAAACATCTCTGTTTATTAAAAAAAAAAAAAGAAAACAATTTTCTATCAACTTATCACTATTTATTACTCTAATAATTTTGCATATTTTTTCCTTTTAAGTTTACATACCTTTAGTTCCTTGCGCGAATAGTTTCTTGTAATTTGTATTCTGTACTCTGTTTTATAGTTTTGCAAAATATTTTTGATTAAATGGTTTCACTACACCAACCTATATCGCTTATACACGATACTGCACGATATAGACATCTTGTTGCTCATCGTTGTGTTGTTTCACAATGTTTTGCGATGTTTAGAATCGCACTATCTCGCGAATTGTGTCTGATCATACCTTTTTTTTATGTCTTGTCAAGCTTGATTAATCTGAAAACAAAGATATTTTGAACAACATTATCCCTCCTCCACCTGCGTCATATGATTGTCATTCGCAATTTCGCATAACCTTTATGCGACTATCTGTACAGTTCTGTGCTGAAGAAAGTCTCAGACGAGACTAAAGACACGTTAAAACATTAATAATAAAAACAAAAACCAAATTCGTATAGTTCTACCGATCTGCATAGTTTTATGAATCCTGTTCGCAGCGAAGACAACATAGAAGATATATTTACTCACTTCGTACGTCGAAATGACATTAGACATAGAGAACGAGGATTTCCTACAACCAGGTTAAAGGTAAATTGAATAATCATCGGAATAATCTCATTCTTTAATAATCTTAAGTTTGTATTATTCTTTGTGTCTTGAAAATTTAGTATATTTTTTTGGAAATATATGTATGTTTTTATGTGCGAGCATTTATAATATATATTTTTTGTTGTCAAAAGTGATTAAAAAATATTCATCATATATAATATTATTGTGGTTTCACTTTTCAGAGCAATGACATAAGTCTTATGACTGAACTGTCCTCAGGAATGGCATCCAGTTCTAGCCAACAAAATCTGTCCATAGTACCTCTTATACAGAACAGAACTACTAAGTATGGCTTTAAAAATAGTGAAATATGTAGGATAAGCAACAGCCTTGTGCCCAATACACATAAGAATTTAGCAAGTTATAATGCTAAACTATACTGTGGGGTATATTCCAAAGATGGAAGGTTTTTTATCAATGCTACTCAAGGTAAAAAATTTATCATGAGAATTGTCTCACCAGAAGTTTTACACATCAATGACAAATACATATATTAGAATGTAGAATATATATATTAGAATATAGAAACTATACATATATATTTGAATTTTTATCAACCAATTTTTTATATAGTCATACAAAGTTTACTCACTTTTGTTTACTCTGTATGAATTTTTGCAGACAGATGGATCCGGATATATCAGACTCATAATGGTGAATTCAACTTGTATCACGAAATTCAAGCGGTTGATGTTGGTTGGAGTATTTTAGACTTAGCAATCTCTCTGGATAATAGGCATTTGGTATATTGTAGTTGGTCACATAATTGTAAGTACATGTGATGATAGTGTGATGATAAATTTTTATACGTAGTAAATTACTTTATTCTTATATTACTTTTGCAGTATATCAATGTTCTATCTCTAATGATGTGCACTCAATAGAGTCGTTACCATTGTGGCCGACCGTACGGCGATTCTGCTCTTTCTCAGCAGCCTTTACAAATGATAGCAGAGAAATTATTACTGGTGGAAACGATTACTTTATCTACGTCTATGATCGTGAAGTTAATCAACGAGTCTTACGGGTTTGTAATATTATTAGTAATAAAGAGAGGAGAATATATTCTATATTTTATTCTTTATATTATTGTTTGTTAATTGTTACAGTTTAAGAGTCACACCCACGACGTGAATGCAATAGCTTTCGCTGACAACAGTTCCCAGGTCTTTTACAGTGGTAGCGATGATTCAGTGTGCAAGGTACGATCGAAAAGTCTGAAACATCTCTCTCTTCAGTGATACTAGTATTCGAGTATGAGAAAAATCTAAGACGCTAAGATTTGCAATGAAACTGCTTCATATGTACACGACTGATTCTGAAAAGTCATCACATGTCATGTCTTTAGTATCATTTTATCTTCGTAGATATGGGATAGAAGAATATTAAATGAAAATCATCCAACTCCCGTTGGAATGTTTCTTGGTCATCGGGACGGAATCACCTATATTGATTCACGAAACGATAGCCGCTATTTAATAACAAATTCGAAAGATCAGTCGATCAAGTTGTGGGACGTGCGTAGGGTCTCTGATCCCAGTCTCTCGCAAAATGCGATTCCTGCGATGCCCAAGGATCCAAATTGGGACTACAGATGGCAGTCTCCGAGACGTAAATATTCAATTTAGGCAACAACAAAAGAAAATGTCATAGCGTAATAGCCATTTGTTTCTATTTCTATTTAAATTCTCGAGTTTTGTCTAGACATATTTAAATTTTTGAGATAATAAATCGTCAAATTGCTTTTTCAGTATCGGATTCAACTCAGCTGGCGAGTGATACAAGTGTCATGACGTATCATGGCCACTGCGTGCTTCGAACTCTGATACGTTGTCGTTTCTCACCACCCGATACTACCGGTCAAAGATATATTTACACGGGGGATGCTAGAGGTCGAGTTATTGGTAAGTTTCGAGCATTATATCGCAATTATGTTCCGCGAACCGCGCACAATCAGCTCGTAAATAAGCAGGGTAATTGATCTTTGGTTTTTATTCAAATTCTAGTATACGATATTTTGACGGGGAAGATAGTGCGTAATTTAAAACACCATTTAACGTGCATTCGCGACGTTAGCTGGCATCCTTATCAACATAACATCATTACTTCTTCCGTAAGTAAAATAGTACGCTTTTGTGAGGAAGCGTTTTAAATTTTAATACTTTATGAAGTAAGTATTTATATATTAGCAATGTTGTTTATTTTATACAGTTTTTCTTCGGACATTATAGAAAATTTCAATTTAGTGTACACAGTGATTCAAAAGTTATGACAACTTTCATTTCACGATCCAAATGACGCCTATAGTCTGTGCGAGATAACCATTTGTAATTATATTGTTGTTTACAGTGGGACAGTCATGCGGGAATGTATGAATACAGAAATATCGATGAGATCGAAACACAGGCAGCTGGAACGAATTCCAACCCTGTGACTGATGAATCGGCCAATCCTTTGACCGATTCTGACTCCGATGAAGAAATTTGACAGAAAAAAAGAACTCCACGAAGAAGAACTGAATCTAATGTAATGTGAAATTTCTACTCTCCGGTGTGTTTTCTTTTTCTACTTTTTACAATTTACTCAAAACAAATGTGACGAAAATCAAGAACAAACAACAGACTTATTTTGGACATTGTACTAAATATATTAACTCTGACAAAAATTCTATAAAAGCTGAACTTTTATAACACTTCAATTATTGATTGATGTTTTGTTTTACTGATATTGATTGAGTAACATTAGTCGGTTTTAATTTAATTAGCAGTCAAAATTGAAAATTGAAAGTTTATATTCGTACTTTTGTGTCGAATTAAAATTTGACTTTCAATCGAAAAGATTCTCACTTTTCGATTGAAAGTCAAATTTTAATTCGACACTTGAGTCAATATCTGTGATCTTCGAAATATAATTTAAAAGGCTCGGATGTAAAACAAGATTAACATCTGAAAACTAACATCTGAAATGCGTCCGTTCTGTTTGTCTTTTGTTTTAAACTATAAAACAAGTATGTAAGTGTACATGTGTGCGTAAAGAATAAATGTAAATATTATATACCATTAGATGTAATATAAAAATTATGTAACATTTACACACGAACATATCTTTTTATTCTTTGTTGAATATGTCTTTAATTGTTGTAAATTTAGATAAATAATAGTACATGTTATGGTATATATTATATACCATAACATAAATTTATAACTTATCTTTTTACTCTGTTGAATACGTTTTTAATTGTTGTAAATTTATATAAATAATAGTACATGTTATGGTATATATTATATAAATTTATAACTTTAAAACATGTTTGCGTGTAAATTTGCAATATTTTTTTGAAAGTTACAACTCTGTTATAATCAAATCTTATTACCAAATCTTTTTCTTAATTTTACAACAAAATGTTTTATAGTGTACATCCGAGCCTGTTATTTTGTTCGAAATAATTTTGTCTAATTTTTCAATTCAGATCTCGTTCCGTAAGTTATTTTAAATTGTAAATAAAATACTGTCTTAGTTTACGATGTGCTTACGTAAACACATGAAGTAAGTTATATTAATATGTTAACATTTAGGGGAAGTATACATCTGTAAATAGTCATATCTATAGCATATCCATGCATGACAAATAAATACAGGGTTTTTTCTTGAACAGTAGCAAAAAATAAAACATTTATGAATTATATTTCATAACTAACACGTAACTTTTATGTGTTTGAGCAATATTCGCAAATATTGCTTGTCTGTGCGTGTCGTGTAAATAAACACACAACGATGGAGAGCAATGTTTACAGGTGTCTACTCACCGGCCAACTTATTAAATTCACAATGTACATAAGAGAAGAGCAACGGCTCTTGTGTGTATCGAGTTCTTCGTTAAGACTCGGCCGTTCATAGATTTTACAACGTTTTTCAGAACCGTCAAACGATTTAGTGTACAATTCTTACGACGTACAGCTTCTTTTTCAGTTTACTCTAAAAAATATAATATTTTTGTAATTGCGATATCTGTAAAACATGCAGCACACTTTGGTATCTGTCCGACATGTCATGTAAAATATAAAAATATTTTAAAAATACTAAGACCAAACAAATAAGGCCGATATTTATTGTTGAGTTTCATATTAAGAAATTTTATATTTGGAACTTTAACTGTTTTGCCAAGGATTAAAGACCGTCGATAGTGCCACGCGATTATACATATAGTAAATTCCATGGCACTTTTCGACGCGGAATCTGAACTCTGCGTACTAAAACGATTAAAATACAAAATGCAAAGCTACACGTCGCAAGAGAATCGTACGCTTTCATTTCTCGCTTCTGATGTCACGAAAACTACTGACTGACGAGTAGCCAATTCTTAATTAATTGTTTTGTAACAAGAACTATAAAATGTAAACATCAGCACAATTACGATTGTACTGATTGTAATGATTGGTGAATTTTTTATCTCAATCAAGCGTTTACATAATACATCTACATAATACGTTTACATAATACGTTTACATAATCGTTTACATAATACATTTTTACGACCAAGTGGCATGCTGGTTTTCTAAAATGTTTTCGTTCAGCTAGCAGCTGAACGTATATATGTATTTCAATTAACTATTGATATACATTTTTATCCGAATAATGTACTATATTGTTGGTTTAATACATTGATATGGCAATTGTATCACGGGACTCTGCATTTTAACATTTTTGTGCTTTTTTATTCCATCCAAATCTTTTATTTCCACGCTATTATTTAATCCAATTCTTCTATACACGATATAAAAAAAAAAACATGCGTGCGCAACGTATCGCGTATTCATGTTTTACATGTAAGCGACAAGATCTTTTGAACTAATAGCATGACCTTTTTTATCGGAAGCCGTGTAAAATAAGCGGAATGAAATAATAGATTTAACTCGCGGAGAGAATTTGGAAGCCGTACAAATTTAGACGGCACAATCGATTGCGCGCGTAACGTAAGCACGCAACTCGAACTTGACACGAACGATCGTTTCGATAAATACAACACGCACTTAACATGCAAAGAAACATACAGCTACGCAGCTGATTATCTTTTCTTCAAAGCTTGCAAATGAATTAAAACAGTTGAAAGAGAGAAGCGTTTACTATTCTTTATGAAAAAAAGCAAAAGTTACTACTTTATATAGCGACAACACTGATGTAGCACATTTTTTCATGAGTGTAAAGTTTAACGCATCCTTACAAAATCTTACGTTAAATAAGCTTTCAAAATCGATTTAAATAGCTTCAAGTTGACACTTCGGCTATAAATTTGTGATATCGATCTTGCTGTTTGTCCGTGCAACATTGTTCCTGTGCGAACATTATTTTTGAATGTGTGAACGTTCATGTTTCAGTGTAGCGACACTATGTTATTTATTTATTAATTTTATACATTGTATTGGAAAGTTTTTTTTTTTAATTTTTAGCTTATTTTTTTCTTGACTTTTTGATATTTATTTTATACAACGTATGTTACTGCAACTTATTGACTATTCTTGTAAATCGCTCTTTCGCGATTAGTTTGAAACTGTCTTTTTCCGTTGATTCTGTACCTTCGATTACACAAATACAACATTTATTTTTCTCTTTGTTGGCATTGCGTACACATGTGCATATTGTTAATATGTAAATAATCATTTCGCGAAGACAAAGGCGGACACGCGTTCCTCTTAGCGCTTCTAGATTTAGCTGTGAGCGCGAGGAAGCGCGCCAAGTATAAGAAAACAATGGTCGGATAGATGAAATATACAATACCGTGTGGAAAGCGAGATAGATTTTTCCGAACCGGTCCTTGAAAGGGAAAACCTTGGATTAAGATCTTATAACGCG
Organism: Pseudomyrmex cubaensis; assembly: GCA_014825685.1. Classification (NCBI taxonomy): domain Eukaryota; kingdom Metazoa; phylum Arthropoda; class Insecta; order Hymenoptera; family Formicidae; genus Pseudomyrmex; species Pseudomyrmex cubaensis. Next base: position 26,680 of record QVOA01011848.1, on the reverse strand, counting down.
TGACACACGTTGGCGATTTTATGCGCGTCGCTACAAAAATCAAATGTCTATAAATGGGTCTGTTTTATAATCTCCAACGCGACGCCGTAAATTTACGATTACGCGCGTAACAAACTTGGGATAATTTGTTTGTTCTCATTACTCATCTCACAATTACGATATATGACAAAACGCAATACGCGATACCTTCGTGGTGCGATACCCTCGTATTTTCCCGCGTTGCAAGGAGAATTAGCGAGAATTAAAAAGAAAGAAGATTCGGTGAGAAAAGACATACGCATATAATTCTTTCGTGATTGTTTTCTTCAAATGGCAAGTTTTTATTCTCCTTCGGAAAAGAGTATTTTCCGAGAACATTGACATACGCACGCTTCTTCGAATTAATTTGTTTTCTCGATGAAAACACAAAAAATAAGTTTTTTTTTATACAATGAGCAATATAATAATAATCTTCAATATGTGAGACGTCCCCACCTCATCGTTCGCCGATTTACTTAGAGGGAATTTAGATGACGATGGCAATTAAAATAAATGATCTTCAAACAGCAGACTGTTCTCTTCTCCACCTCGATATGGGTCGAGCAATCTCCTGTCTCTTCAAGGATCATTTGAAGGTAACAGGCGAGCTCCGCTCTCGGGGGAGGAACACATGGCAAAATATATATAAATCCGTATTTCTCTTCTTCCCTCTCGTGTGTAAAACAAGTATCGCCTCCGCGTTGTTACTACCAACGACGCGACGCCGCGCGCATAAACCGCAAACATCAAAGCGAATATAACGCGATAAAAAAACGAATAGATTATACACTTGCGAGTCTTCTTAGCGAGGTGAAAACCCGCGAGACATCCAGTCGTTAACGAATCTTATCACCGCAAACAGCGATCAAGGTAGATATTGTTTGACATTGATAAAAAAAAATCTGAGCGAATTCGCGAGTGATACGTGTCTCGCGCGCATCGATTTCGTATCTGTAGAAATCGATCGATTTGCACAACTTATCTCGATGTAATAAAAACAAAAAAAGTCAAGCAGGTGAACGCACATAAAAATATTCGCGCATCATTGAACACGGTGTTTTTTTGCTCTTTCATTATCTCTTATCAGATTTCACGTGAGTCGAGATACGAAAAACTTGATACTACAATTATAAATACTACAAATTTTGTTTGTACACGAACACAATATATGATTGTATTTATTAATATCTTACGCAATTGCACATATAATTATACATGCAAATGTAAAACATTTTTTACTGTCTTCGATCGCGGACTAAGTGCAGATAAGATTGCTCACTTATATTCTCAATTTTATGTTTTTGTATAATTATATTATTTGATATCTCGCGATGTGTTATAAGAATTTCTGAAATTGTGTGTGATTTTCGATCCTGAACTGCGTTAGTGTAATTTTCATATCGACGTTTTGTGGACATTCCAGTTTATTTCATCAAGATTCAAGAGCAGCAGTAGTAGCTCTTCGCCTGCAGACTCCCAATCAAAAATTCCGCATCGGCGTTTCAGGTAAAAATTAGTTTTTTTTTTCAATGTGTTTTTTTTTTTTTTTGATTGCAGAATTGTTCAAACTTTCGATTCAAAAAAACAAAATTGAAAAAATATTACTTTGTTGCGAAGATATCCGATTTTAAAGTCGCGTCTCATCCAGACCCAGTCTGTCTTGCTCGTAGGTCATTTTTGAGATCTGCAGGATTAGATATAATTGTATATGAATGTATAGTTGAATATTGTATACAAATGATAAAGATATCTAATTGCATTCCACATATAATGTTTTTATACAATTACATATATGCTAATTGTAAAAAAATGCTTTTTACAATTAAAATGTCGGTAATAAAACCGGTACTAACGCGGTTTCAAGCTCGAAAATCGTGTGTGTCTTCAAGAATTCTTATATCTAATTATATATAATTATAATATAATGAAAAGTAGTGGCCTCAGGTTCAGATTAATAATTCAATTCAATTTTGTAAGACAGGGCGTGTCTGAATTAATTGCTGGATGTTTTTTCCCACTTACTCAGGAAAATACCTTAATTACCTCTCTCAAAACCCACTCAGCCATAAAATCGGCACTATCTACACATTAGTAGATCGTGCCATATTACTTTCAGATCCATTTTTCCACCACAAAAATCTTATTTTCTGCATAGAAACACTCAAAAACAATAATTATCCAGTTGATTTAATTTTTCACACCATAAATAAAAGACTTACGACTTTGTTTTCCACTAAATGATAAAGATTTACAAACCGATATGTACTTCCAATAAATTTCTTTGTAATCTCATTAACACCTATGTCAACTAATAGCAATTTCAATTTTATCAACACAAAAATTCCACACACCAGATTATCTTACAGAAATTTAAATCAATCGGATAAATTTATTAAAACTCACAAAGATCCTATCGCCCAAGATAAACATATGAGAATGTTGTATACAATATACCTTGTCAAACTTGTGAAGCAAATTACGTAGATTAGACAAAAAGACAACTTAACATTAGAATCAAAGAACACAGAAACTATGTCAAAAACGTTAATGAAAACTCAGTTATTACAGAACATTTTTAAAAAACAGGTCATGATTTTGATTGGAACTCCATACAAATTTTAGATAAAGAATCGAATTGCAATAAAAGACTCCGAAATGTTACGTATTAAGCTACAGAAACAACCATTAAACAAAATGATAGACACTGTGAACTTTTAAACGATTCATATTTACCGCTTTTACATTGACTAAAATCTCTACAAATCAGCCTTAATATTTTCTATTTTTCCAACGAGTGACTTTCATTTTGTATCAGTCATGAATACAAAGCTCAACCAGTTAACAGCTTGAAATTTGGAATGTGAGTGTTGGTTAGATTCTTGTAACTATGTTATATTTTATATAAATTGTAATGATATTATCAATTTTTTTTTGTTACTTATGTCACACAAATCGAATTATGTCAATCATGTAAAAATTTTGTTTATCAGTACCCACTGAAAATGACTGCAAATACAGTCGAAACGTTTGGGGAAAGTTAATCGTTTTTATTTTTACTTCCATGCAAAAAACATCTAGCAATTAGTTCAGACACGCCCTGTCTTACAAAATTGAATTATATATAATTAAATATAATAGTATATTGTTGTTCGATTTTATATAAAATATCATTTATAAAAACTTTTCTGACGAGTAACGTTTGGTCTTGTTCGTGTTCGCACGCGTGCACAGAAAACTAATCGAATTCAGAAAATATAATTTGTTTAATACGTTGAGATCGCACAAGATGAATCACGAATGCATATGTGCATACTAAATTTATTAGAAGAAAGATCGACAAATTCTTACTTGATATATCATCATTATTTACATCAATCATTTTTATTGTTTTAAACAGGCTTAATAAGCGCAAACAATCGCGTAAATTTTCATTTTTTTAATTTTAAAATAAAAATGTATAAATACAGTCTATTTTTTATTCTTATGTGTATATGTGTGTGTATAGTTTTCTTTTAAAAGAAATAAAAAAACGGATGTTAATTTATGATCATCGTTATTGTTCATTTAGGTTTCTGATATTGAGTCAAGAAGAAGAAGAAGAAGAAGAAGAAATTTTCTACAGACATGGCTGCTGTCAATTCGTGTAAATCGGCTACAAATATAGGCCGCAGAAATGTTGTTCCGATTATTCACGTTCGAGGATCGCACTACGAAATCGGTTTCGATATTGTAAGGAACAAGCAGTATTTTGACTTCTGTCCGATTGTGAAAATCACAAAAATTAAATTTTGAATTCAGTATTAACACACAAAAAACTAAAAAAATGAAAAATGAATTTAAACATATGTAAACGACTTACTACTGGAATACACATTACTTCATTAAGCGAACGATTACCTCACGCCTGCTCTTTGAAAAAAAAATCAGAAAAACTAATACTAATAATAATTAAAAATGTAATAAGCACTTGTAAATAAGCACTTGTCGGCAGTGCGGATAATATTTATAGACATCTTATACGTGTTTACATCTTTCTTTAAACGTAAGTAGCTCGAATGACATGTGACTCGATTCAGTCTATGAAAGAAATAACATTCCGATACGTGATTTAAGATATTTATCGCGTGACATTATCATTCAAAAGTTTTAATCCTGTACTTACTTGAAGTAAAGTATTTTTAGGACTCGATTCACACATGTGGTATAAAATGCTTCAGATTTTTTTTTTTTTTTTATCATTTCATAAACAGATTGACGCACAGTAACGTGAGATAAAGAAACGAGAGCGTTCGTGTACCGTTCACCAGGATTTAATTCTTCTTGTTGTCGCGCATAATTTATCACATATACTAATGTTACACATACATATGATACACGCTACGTTCTACGTGTATGTACTTTTGTTGGTAATCCAATCCGAGAGAACGTGTGCTTTTTATTTGTTAGGGGCGCACTTTCGCCAAGATGATTCAGGATTTCGTGGATATCTATGAGCCGCTCAACGAAACCTATTTACCGTTATTCGCGACCAACGAAGGCAGAAAGGTTTACGAGGAGACCCTCGACACGGTCAGAAAACAGTTTCCGCAGTACGTGAAAGAGATCGAAGGAACGGCGAACGGAGCGAATGTGCCGTTTCATAAGGTAAAAAAAACTAGCTTGACAAATCGCAGGATAGAGAGAGACATTTAAAATGCAATTATAACGACAATCGACAATTGTTCTTCAGTTCTGAGAAGTGTGATTTTATCAATTAAGAGAAGTATTTAAAAAAAAAAGCCTGTATTTTTCTGTTATAACAAGGAGAGATCGTCAAATACGATAATTAAAAGACATGTCTCTCGCACGTTGTTGCAGCTATTCTTAATGCATCTGGACGACATTATTATTTCGAACGTCACCGATGGAACGCAGAGAAACGAACTTCCAGTCGGTTGTTCGACTATCATATGCAATCAACCGGGACAAGTAAGACAGACAATAGATCAAACCAGATTACATATAGTATCTCTCACGGTGTGTAATAAATTAGCAAGTTATGTCGAGACTTTATTTATTTTCTCACTATTGATTTTTCTCCAAGCAAGGTTGTAAGGTGTAAATTATTTTTTTTCAACTTATCATTTTTTAATCAACTTATTATTATTATTTTTTTGTTATAATTTCTCATCCGACAACACGATAATTACTATGATTGTTCTAACGGTCGATTATTTCTGTGTCATTACATTATCGTCACATTATATCTCTCAATCGTAGAATAAAAGCGAGAGCGTGCAAATAACGTGATTTCTTAGAACACATAAATCGTGTACAATACTGTATAAATAAAGCCATAAATTGATAAGACATCTCATTAGTGTGTCACACTTGATTAGTGTGTCGTTTTACGTACAAAACAATGGCAAAACACGATTACATCCTATGAGTTACATAACGAAACGCAAAATTTTTTATTTGCAAATGTGACTTTGTTCTATGTGTTAAATCCCGTGAAATTTTAGTAGATTCTACTTGATCTTATGTAATTAACGCAATATTATTTTATAGATATTTTTATATTGTGTTAATATACATTATTCCTCTATGTTTATTGTTACATCTAATCAGTTTTTATCATCCCGCCATGTAACGCGCATTAATATATTCAAAAAAACACTATAGGAGATTTTGGGTCATAACGAAGATGCCTACAGACAAACCTTAAATCACTGGTACCTCGTGAGCGCTCACGTGGTCGAAGCCGGTTACAGAGAAGAGAAGTTTACGTCGTTGAGTTATGCCGGCTTCCTGCCGGGCTACACGATGGGGTACAATTATCACGGCCTCGTTTACAGCATCAACACCCTCAGCGCTGCGACTTTGCGACCCGGCAAGATTCGTGAGTTTCACTCCTTCCATACGAAATGCGCGAATCAATGTGCATGTACATATATAATGTATAATATTCTCGCGAGATTTATCAAATTGTGAAAATTGAAATACGAAATCGCGACTTTTTTGGCGCAGCGCGATATTTTCTGACGCGGGCGCTATTAGGCGTGGAAAACTTCGTCCAGGCGCAGCAGACGCTGAGGAACGAAGGCTGCGGCGCCGCGGAGGGTTTCTCCGTAAACATGACATTCCTCACTCAAGAAGGTGACCGGATGTTTCACAACGCCGAGGTGGGTCCGGCCGAGTTGGATGCTGCGCGGTCGCAGCTCAACATCCTGACCGTCAGCCCTGGCGAGAACACATCACATTGCAACAAGTATGTGAGAGAGATACCCACGTGTCATATTGTTCCGGCAAATGTATGCATATACCTATTATAATGTTTCTTCCAATTATCATCACGTGTCTTTTGTTCTGTGAAATTGCCGCCTTTTGTCTCTTCCTTTAATCGTCACCTCTTCAATATCCATTCAATGAAATATGAATCAAATATTTTTAATACATGCGATTATGAAAATATAACATTAAAATATAATTTGATTACGAAATAAATGTAAATATATCAAATACAAATATATTAAATGCAAATATGCAAATACATGCAAATATGTGCAATATGTAATAACATGCTCTATTTTCTTAATTAAGTTACTTAGTATTCTATATCTTTTGCATTCTAATGTGCAATGTTCCAGATATCTGCGACTGAAAGTGCCAGAAGTGGATGGAATGATCATAACGAGCAGTGTCAGGAGAATGGCTGCGATTTGCAAGCATCCACCGGCCGAGTGTCGCCAGGATGTGATCGATATTCTCAGCGATCAGACAGACAATGAGTTTAGAGTTTATCAAGAGATCGGCAGCGACGACCGTATCAAAACGATCGCAACTGGTACGTTCTAGAAATCAGACTCTAGATTATTCGTTATTGTTTAGTCATTTGATTTTTTCTTGTCATTAAACTCAACGGTAAGTATATGAATATTAAAAGCTAGATCAAGTGCATATCGGATATTTGTTTTAAAAATTGAGAAACGTTGTAAGATAAGATATATATTACATCATGCATCATTCTCTATTTTTATGTCAAAGCTGATTAAAATTCATGGCACGACGCCACACGTTTTCCTGACAAGTCAGAGATTGCTTCATAGAATCACAAGATCATATGAGAATCTGTTGGATAAAGAGAAAGAATTATTAGATATTATAGATTATATATACAGTGTGTCCTAGGAAGAAAAAACAATATTCGAAAAAGTGATAATTGATATCGGTCATTATAAGCAAAAATGAACGCGCGTCCTGTTCTGACGCGGTTTTCTGGGACATTCTGTATATGTGTGTATACATGTATACATATATATATATATACGTATTTTGCAAGATTATTTCTAAACTTGTCAATTACAGGCATCTTTGACTGCATCGAGAGAACGTGGTCCATTTATACGGATAAGCCTCAATGCAACGAGCCGATATTGGTAATACCTATGCAACTTCGAGATACCTCGCAATGTGACAACAACTAAATTTTCCCTCTTTTTTAATTCTTAAGTATATATTCAATATATATATTTATTTCTTTTTAATTAATTTAACGTTCCAGCCGAATAATTTCAGTTTATTTATATCAGCAGCAATATGCAATTTTAAATTCAAAGCGATTTTTTTATTAAAAAAACTCTACATAGCCATTTTAAAGTAACAGATATTGGCTAGATAATTATATAAACCATTTGTAAAACTTAAGATTGCTAAACTAACAAAAAATGGTAATAACTACTAAGAAATATTTTAATATGCGTTATTGTTATATATATTATTGTTATATTGCATTTACCGCTGAAGATTGATGGACAATAAGCGTCATCTAAACAGCAGTAGCAAGACGGCAGACAAAACATTGTCGCGAGTCGGTGCCATTTATAAAGTTATATTAGATAAAGTTTGACTTTTAAATTCCGTGTTTTTATCGCTTATAAAATTATCAAATGACGCCTGAAGATAGCGCCTGCTGTCCATTGAATCTTGTCGATGGATTTCTTGATGTATAAAATATATATCACTATATATTTAGCTCATTTTACAAATGTAAATGAGATTTTATATATGCACGAATATATATCATGTAAAAAAAATCAAAATCATCGCTGTTAATCGAGATTCACCCCAGTATCTCTAAAAAAAAAACAGATTAACAAATTTTCTCACTTTTAACAAGTTGCACGCATTAGGCGGAGGAAATAAAGACGTTTACATATTATTTCATTAATCTTTAATTGCTTCGTATTTTCGTAATTGAGTACATTGTTGTAATGCTTCCTTCTTCTTAGTATAGCAATTTCAAAAACTGCATTCCTCGATTTAAAAGTTCTCAGTGAGTAACAAAATGTACTAAATTCCACAGTAAAAAAAAAAAAATATAAATGACTACTAATGAATTGTCTTTCTTTTCTTCGTTTAAACAAGACTGGCGCAAAAAGCGCTATAAAATATACATATAACAATCATAGCTACTCATCCGTTGTGCTAATAAAAAATATGTAGAAGCAATCGAGAAAGAGACACAGAGAAAGATCGATTGCCGTTCTCAATTAAATAAACGTACAAAACATATCGCCCTCTTGCATTTTCACATGCAGATACACATAATCTCTGCACATTGTCTCGTGATTTTCTTTCATTATAATTACATTTTATTATCCTTATTTATCCGTATTTATAATTGTTGTTGTTTCTTTACGGGTCATTGCGCAAAAAACAAAATTCATAGTAAACCAATGTTGTAGTTTGTATACAGCAGTTCCAGCGGTATTAATCGAATTATAATATTTAAATAGGTATTTAAATACGGTGCGCGAATTTGAGGTTACAATTTATCAAGGTATGCGTTCAAATCTGGGAGACCTTCCTTCAATCCCTTCCTCTTGCGTGTATCCTGCAAAAATACACAAAATATTTCTTAGTGCTTTGACTTGATTACACAATTGTAAGTATAACGTGTGCGTGCGCGTGTCTGTGAAATATAATTATTTCTTAATGAAATTGTACGTTCCCCCTTTCGGGTATTTCAGAATGTACTGGAATACCAAAACTAAAGAACTTCTTGCTCTTCCACGTGATTAAAAATGGCGACGCAATGAGTCATCGCCGCCATCAGTTATGCACGTGGTGAGATACGAGGGAAAAGAATGAATGAAACATACCTGCACGACTTGATAAGGTCGAGTGCTGGGTTCCATCGGATCACCAGGCAGAATCTGCCAGTGATCGAACACACACTGTGGGAAAGCTTGACCGCCGGTGTTAGAACGAAGATCGGCGGTAAAGCCGAAGGACTCGTTTACAGGAAGGTAAGCCTTAACTACGAACATGGGAGTACCCGCCACCTGTAATTCTTCGAATACGTGCCCTCTTCTGCGATTCAGCACACCGTAAATTCCACCGACCGCAACTTCTGGACACTGTAAAGAGTTTGAAATTTATTTCTTGTGCTGTAGGTTTGTTTGATCTTCTCCGTTTAATAATAATCAAAGCATTTTTATTCAATTGATCATCTCGACAATTTACCTGAATTTCACATAAGTAAACAGGTTCCATAATTCGGGGCGAGGCAGTGAGAAGACAGGCGTAAAGGCAGCGTCTTGTGGTTGGGATAATCTGACCACCACCTCTGTGAATCGCGTCGGCGTGTAACGTCACATCATGAATATTGAAACGTACGCCTCTCAAGTTCTCTTCCGAAAGTACACCCTACGGCAATATTAAAAAAAAAATTTGCATTTATCATCGATTATAATCCACTTAAACAAAGACTTGTAATAAAAGTCTGCAATTAATTTTCACCTCTTTTGTGGCCCACTGGAATCCTGCTACTACAGAATCCTTGATTTCATTAAGATATTGTACACCCTTGGTGCAGTCGACAAGTATGTTCGGTCCGCTGCCGTCAGGTCCAAAGCACCAAATTTTCCTAGCTTCCGTCACGTCGTAATCGTATTTCTCGTTCAAATAACGAGCACGTACTTTGAAGTCATCACGCGGATTAACTTCGCCCTGCAGAATGTCAAAAGATTTATTTTCACCTTGATCGCAATCGACTTGTTGGCTTTATATCAAGAAACACACACCAACAGTTTTGTTTATTTCATACTTTTCATCATCTTCCATAACAATCCATAGTTTATTAAAAGAGAAAAAAAAATTAAACTTACGCTGTCAATATCTTCGGCAAGACCATCGGGCATCGGACATGCCATCATGAACAGACGATTATGTTTGTTCGGGGATTTGGACAAACACATTTGATTTGATTGTTCAGAGATAGTTTCTCTATACGACACAACGGGATCCGACTTCTTAATTGGAATACACGCGTGATCTTCCTCCAGATCCTTCAGACAAATCTCAAGATGCAGTTCTCCGGCACCGGCGATGATATGTTCACCCGACTCTTCGATGATGCATTGAACCATAGGATCGGATTTCGCCAGACGTTTAAGACCTGAATGTGCAATTATTGATTAATTATTAACAAATATACAGAAAAAAATTTTACGATTAATGTTATTAGCGATTCGTCAGATATAAAAAATTGAAATCATAGATCTTCATAACCCAATGCTCTAAATATATCTCATCATTTAAGCAACATTTTCTTGAATATCAATAAGACAGAAAAACTCAAAATATTCTCTCACCTTCCACTAATTTCGGCAAATCAGCAGGATTTTTCGGTTCTACTGCCACGCGTACAACAGGCGATACGGAGAATTTCATTACTTTCATATTATGTGCATCCTTGAACGTTGTGATGGTGCCAGTTTTAACCAAGAACTGATCAACGCCAACAAGACCGCAAATATTACCTACGCATTACCGTATTAAAAATTAGATTAGCATGTGAACTGAATTATCTTAATTTTGTTTATTGAAGTCAGTTGGCCGTTCTATTTCTCTATCATGAATTGTCAGAACAGATCTGTGAGACAATCATCATTCGAAGAACTAGAAATAAGAATAAAACGATATTAGAGATCTAGATAATACTAACCGGAAGGCACATCTTCAATAGCTTCGACGTAACGGCCCATCATCAAGATAGTACGTTGAATAGCTTTCTCGTACAGATCTTCTTTCTTGCCCGGTTGGAAGTTGGGTCCCATGATGCGAGCTTTCATGCCGGTGGATACTTTACCCGAAAACACTCGGCCAAAAGCGTAGAAGCGTCCTTTGTCTGATGTCGGTACCATTTTTGAGACGTACATCATGAGTGGTCCATTAGGATCGCAGTTCTGTAAAAAATAACGTATGTGATAAAAATAATCTCGGTTAAATTACCAATACTTCTTTTAGATAAAAATTTGGAATCAGTATTTCGACTTTCACTCATAAGTTTTTCTGAACAGGTCTGTGAAATAAATCATCATGTTGTGTATGTCAAATATCCATAACAGAATCTATAACGTCAAACAAACCTTAATTCCGATAGCTGCTTCATCATCAAGTGGTCCTTCGTACAGCATTTCCATACGGTATTTTTGGGCAGTTACTGGAGACGGCAAATGAATGGCAATCATTTGAAGTAAGGCCTCTCCAGCGGGTAACCAGGTTCTCATAACAACCTGAAAGAGAGAATTATACGATAAAACGTACTCTAAACTAACAAAAACATTACAAAATGTGCAAGGTTTTTCTCAGATTAAACGCGTATCCCTCATTATAAATCAGAAGAGGTGTCAGAAAAAAAAAATAAAGTTATCATCATTAAAGAATATTTAAATGAAGATATACACAGCTACGTATAACGATAGATATAAAGCTTACTTTCAATAAAGCTTTTCCGTCTTTGTCTTTATCTTCGGGTTTCAACACAATACCCAATTTCTGCAAAAGAGTATCTGCTTCCTCTTTCTTATAATTCATAATGCTGTCGAAGACCTGCAAACAAATACATTCGAATTTAGTTTTTGACATTTTCCTTGCAAAAAAAAGTAAGAGACAGATTACATACAATGTTAAAAACTGCAAGAACTCACCTTGTAAATTGGATCTAAAACATACATACAAAAAGACCGTTTGTTTTCTGGTTCTTTTTGTTTGCTCCATTTTTTAGTTTTAGGATTGAAGAAAGATTCTCCCCACAATCTGTTCATGAGTTTCACTACATCAATCTTGAACTTTTCAGCATACATCTCAGAGAATTGTTTTAAAGTAAAAGCCCAACCGTGAAGACCAGATCCGAAACCTACAGAGCCTTTACTGGGATCGACCTGTTTTATAAATATACACATATTGTTTAGAAATCGGAAATAATACACACACAGAAATCAATGAAATAATTAATTAAATAATTATATTTTATTATAATAATACACTATTTCCTATTAATCTTTAAAGGCCGCTACAATGGCTCTAAATCTACACGATATATAACTATAAGACGTTAAGTAAGTATATAAGTTTTGAGTCATTTTGATCAAATATAAGATTTCAAACAAAAAATACTAATAATTATCTAAAGATTAAAAAGAAAACAACAATTGTTGACATTGTAAAGAACATGTAGCATTTGTGTTGTAGCGTATTAGCAACGAACATAAGGATAGAGGTCCGCTAACAGCGTTTAGACACAATTGCTCTTTGTTCTTCTTCCATTGCATTGTCAACACTGTCAATGTATATCGATCAGTTTATGCAAACCAAGCGACATACTATAGAGTAACTCTTATATGCTAGAAGAATTCAGTCGTGCGTGAAAGAAATTAATTTTTAAAAAAGAATTAATTTTTAATCGTGTACGTGATGACTTTCGCGCAGAAATATAAATCTACTTACTCTGACTTCACCCATGGGACCATCGTCATCGGAGTATGTTGCAATAATAACGTTGACGTTCTCAACAATACGTTGAAATGTTTGGTAAAGATCTTCGCTGTCAAGTTGGAGTTCTAACAGCGCGCGGTCCATTTTATTCATAAATAAGACAGGCTTTATGCGTTCAGCAATAGCCTGTCGCAGTACAGTTTCAGTTTGTACGCACACACCTGAGAAGTAACAATTGAAACAATTGTATTTTTTTTTTTTAATTATTATTATTACAGAAATAAATTTATTTGGCACTGTGCTGACGCTATACTGAAATATTCATTTCAGGAATTTACATATATTGCAAATATATTTGAAAATAATATAAAAATGATAAAAAGTTGTAACATTTGTGTCGTAGCGTATTAGTAACGGACATAAGGATAGAGGTCCACTAACAGCGTTTAGGCACAATTGCTTTTTATTCTTCTTCCATTGCACTGTCAACACTGTCACTGTACATATATCCCAAAAAAGAAACTATATACTACAGAGTAACGCTTTGTGTGCTGGAAGAATCAATTTGTCTGATCGTGCCAAACAATTTATGTTTAATCGTCAAGCATTAATGAGCAATTAATGAATAATATAATTAATTAATGAGAAGGAAATAATAGTAAAATAATTACCGGATACACAATCCACTACAACAAGAGCGCCATCAGTAACACGAAGAGCAGCTGTGACTTCGCTCGAAAAGTCGACATGTCCAGGTGAGTCAATCAGATTGATCAAAAATCCCTTTTCATCCTTATCACGTTGATCAGGATTCGTGATAAACACTAAATCTTTTTCTTCGAGTTCAAAGAACATAGAAATAGCACTAAAAGAGAAATAAACGATATTTAGTAAACTCACAACAATGTTGAATAATAAAATTTACGTATTGATGTGTGGTTATGAGAAGTATATAACTTACGTGGACTTGATAGTGATACATCGTTCCTGTTCATCTTTACGTGTGTCAGTGAAACGAGTCTCACCAGCTTTAGCACCGGCAATAATACCGGCCTTTGATACAAGGGAGTCTGTTAATGTAGATTTGCCATGATCTACATGTGCAATGACGGACATGTTCCTAATGTTTTTTTTCTTGTCCATCATTGCACGAATTTCGTCTACGGTAAAGTTCACCTACAATAATACATTTAGATATAAGCTTACAGACTATCAAAAATATGTAAAATTAGCCAATAGAATGTTTATGACAATGGATATATTCTAACTTAAGATGACAACAGCTGTATATTTATTGTTATTTAATGATTTTTCTTGATATTGTTCATGTTGATAAAAAGAAACTACTTCAAATATTTATAATTCATGCTTTTTACTTTATAAAACCTAAAAAAAAAATTTCTCACTTATTACAACATATTGTGAATTCATCATCTTTCCAATTATTATACAAATTTTTGCTATGTGATTTCTATAATAAAGTACAAATGCTATAAAAAATTCTTATTAAGACATAAAATATTTTTATTAAGACAATTATTAATATCATTAAATATTAAAAATTATATGAAAAAAAGTAAAAAGATATTTGACTTATATTAATTAAAAAGAAATTTGACTTATACCTTTTAAATATCTACATTCCTACATAATGATTCACATATTAGTTAATTTGTACATATTGCGCAACATTAAACAACAGATTCGATAATTATATATTCGTTGAACAAAAAACCATTTTTATAATTACCAAACCCATATATCTCTACAGACAAAAATCTCTCTGGTTGAAACATATTGAAGAGTGTTTTCCCAGATTTTAATAAATATAGCACTCGAAAGCGCTAGAAAATGATCGAGAAAACATCTTATCTCACATTCCGATTCATCTATATATCTCTACATAGCGTCTCACATCTTTCCGGATACTCGCCATGTGTTTTATACCACATTCGAGCTTTCTTTATGATGCTCGACCGCGTTTTCGCATATGGGTTTTCAATTTTCTCTCCTCGAGACAATTTAGTCGCGAGTAAAATCGACGCGAAAGTCTTCTCGGGAGTAGAAAAAAAAAGTACAACGTTCGCTCGCTTGCCATGCACATTGCCTCGTGTGACGATAGGCCACGAGAGAGACAAGGTGCACACCATGACACGTTGCCGAGTGCAACAACGGAGCATATTTCCGCCCGAAACACGTCGCGGATGTGACGCCGCGTCGGTGAAATTTTCGGACTCTGAGTATTTCTCGAAACACTCTTCTCCGCAAACACTAGTCGAAGTTTCCGTAAAATCGGAATTTCGCTATATCGTCGCGGGTTACAATTGCGCAATCTAGAGTAATCGCTCTCCCGTGTCTCTAGCCGAGGAACGGAAGAAGCGGATGCAGCAGCGTTTTCGCTCGAGCAAGCTCGCGCGTACGGACAGCATGCTCGGCCGCGACGACGAAAAATATTCGATGCCGCGCGTACGCGGAATTCACGCGACTTCGGCTCAAACAGCGGCGTCGCGATGCGGTTACATACCATCTTGGATGCTGTTGGATTGTCGATGTCCCGATCTCGAATATGCGTGCTCCAACGATGGCGTGCTCCCTCGGAAAGGACAGGCTATCCGCTGTGGGCCCGAAATGTGCCTCTTGTTCGCAGAGAGAGCGCTGCGATGCGCGACGGCGTGCGCTCTTTTGCGCTCTCTATCCGTCGACCGTTGCACTTATAATTGCGCGTGAGCAAAACGCTGTGTGCGCGCGCAATCGCAAAAATTTCGAATTTGTATTACGACATTGCAACTGTAAACATAAACTTCCGCACCGATTTGTTGTAATTGACGTTAACGATGAGAAAGAGCAAATTGTATCTTATCTTAATCTTTTCTTCTTTGCAAATTAGGTGTTCGATTGTTTTTGTTGGCAAATGTAATGATTTTGGGCGCGATAATAGACACAGAAAAAAAGAACAGTTTCTTCTCGATGAATTTTTAAACGGATTCAACTCGCGAGATAATTGGTGTATTCGTCGTGGTCAAATCGTTTTGCGAATACAATCTGTTTCACATCGAGAACCAAAATGATAAGGCGTGCCCATTATAACGGTTTGTTGTACGAACGACTTGACCCGTATTTTGGCGGATACAGAAAGCAGTCGGAAACAGTGACGAGATTTGGTGAAGATATTTTATGTAAATGCTTTTTAACGAGAAATTGTTAAAGCACAAAGTTCATGTGTGGTAACATTTAAGAGTTAATAACTATGGATAACTCTGTTCTTGTTGGATTATTGAATTGCATTCAGGATGACGACATTATAGATAAACAAATTATAAGAAATCTACGTGAAGTATTGCAAACTAATAAATTTTGCTCGCATGCCGGCTACTCGAAGAATTATTCCGGCTGTGAGAGCCAAGAAAGGTAAATGTTTCTGCTGAATTCTAGGTTATCAAAAAAAATAAAAACTATTACATGTATCTAAAACATTGAAAGTTTCTGTTTAGAGGATCATCTTTGTCATTGTCATCGTCCTCATCATCTTTGTCCAATTCGAGCATATCTGATAACAGTTTGGCAGATTTGTCGTTAAACTCAAACCAATTGTTGGAAAAATTACAAAAGCAGACTTTACAGCTCAATGAAACACGTATATATATGAAGGAATTGATAGTTGAATTATTACAAAATGGTATATCTAATAATTGACTTATGTTTTTTTATTAATATACATGTGTATATTAACAATGTCACATATAGTGTCACATCTTTTTTATATGTCTGCAGTTTCAACAGAATCTTTGAATGAAGTTTCTATGGACTTTACAAATGACTCACAATACAGATTGAGACAGCTTGTAGATGCCTCCAAAACTAAAATAAAGATTATAAAAAATCTGAGAGAGTCTCTAAACGACCACATTAGAATACAGCGAGAAACAAATAATCTACTGAATAAGGTATTCTTACTACAAGACAGAGCAACAAACTAAATAAGAGTTTTAGGTTTTTACTTGCTCAAAAACACAGTTAATATATTATTATACTTAAAATATTAATTTTTGTATTGCTATTTCTTAAATATATTTTATAAATATGCAAAATGTTGAATGTGAATAAATCGCATTTGAAATATTTTGAAATAAAAAAATTTATTGTTTGAATGAGATTTACAATTTTATAACATGACCACAGAAGCATTTCTATCACTTGGTTCATGTATATGTTCATTATTAGCAATATTTTAATAATATTTTACTCTATCTCTATAATAAAATAATTGATAAAATGACTACTGTTTATATAAATATCCCAGAAACATTTCTTTTAAAAGATCACAAAATTATTACTGTTATAGGGAGAGCATGCGTGCTTCTCTGTGTTTGTTATATAGCTAGCATTTGAAATAGTATTTAATCAATCAATTATTCAACCTAAACACATAAAATAAAACATACTTTCTATTATCACATACCTATCAACAATTATATTTGTTATACAAGATATACTTAATATCAGCATCAAAAAAGAAAGATGTATGGGTAAGATTTCTAAAACTATGTTGGATAGTAAGATTAAACATTGCAAATCATTTGAATAAGATTTTTTTTTTCTATTATAAAAATTACATTTTCAGGTGCTTTGTATATAGCAATCACATTTTTTGCGTCAATAACAAAATGATCGAATACATTATTGTTTTATTGTTGATATCGTCATTTATCCTTAAAAACAGAAGTAAATCACAACTCTGTGAGATCAAACGGTGTATCACAAAATTGCAAAGAGTTAATTTTTTTATTCTCATATAAAAACACAGATGCGTCACTTCTAAAAAAAATTACGGCAATTGATTATTAAGATTATAAATTCTACCTTTTTTTTTCTCCGCTAGTTACATTTAACGTCTATATCTGTAAAATCGGTTTCTAAAATTAAACAGAAGGAACGAATTTTTTTCGTCGCGTGATAAATCTTTAGCGATTTCCTTTGCAGCTCTTCTCGTGGACGTTCACGCGATCGGGATTAAAGGTTCTTCCACAATGCTTGCACGGCACCAACTGGCTCAAATGCGACATCCAATTGGCCTCTGCCGTCGCTGCCTGATCGATCACCTTGCTTCCTGTTTGAGGATCCTCTGCAAGGAATAAGAGTGATTTTTGTTGTAAATATCAGAAAATTCTTGTTTTTAGAGCTCACTCTTAAAGAAATTTTAAAACTATCTCGTCGCGCCCCAACAATTATCGATTCGCCGCGTCCGTAGAATGCACTTTCGACCAACAAGAACATGTCGTGACGCTTGTATATTAAAGTAAGGCCTACACACCGATTTTCATTCTACGTCAATGTACGACGGACATTGCGAATTGATATACATCATGTATGCTCGTGTAATCATCTAGATTGTGATTCATTGTTCAGAAATATAACTTCTGACTTTGACATTTGAATTAATCTCAAGGTAAAGAGACAAAAATGCGCGCATTCTCAATAACATCATTAGCATTTTATTTGAACGTGCACACTAAGCGAAACAAGAGAACTTGCGCTTACGTGTGTACACGATCTCGGGCTTCTGCGGTTCTTTTCGCCTTCGTGACGGCGACAATTTGTTATTCTCCGCATGCCATTTCTTCAAACATTGCGGCTCGTGAATGGCGATACTGTTGGTTCCGAAATCCCTGCCGCATATGTAACACGTGACGGTTCTCTTTTGCGACAAATCCTGAAATCGAACAATTTGCGTGTTGATTTTTAAAATTTTATATCGAAATACACATTAGGAATTCAACGTGTAATTTCATTTTTTTTTTTTTTTTTTTTTTTTTATAGCCATTACTCACCGGATACATCGACGGTAAATCTTCGTTGTCCTTTTGCAGGTTCGTTGAATCGTTCTGCATTTGCCATCGTCTGTTGCACTGAGGCTCGTGGATTTTGATGCTTCTGGTGCCGAATTTCCGACCGCACATACGACACGGAACAGTCGGCGGTACGACGCTGCGCGGGTTCGCCGGTGTAGCCAGTCGTTCGAGTTTCGGCTCGTTGTTCTAGGAAAACGAACGATAGGTAAGAGAATAAATAAATCTTAAGTATATAAAAAAATATTTAAACAATTTTAGTAGTACGTACTTTCGGAGTAGCTTTGCAGCTTCTCTCGTGAATCGGCAATCGTTCCGGTAAAAATGTTCTGCCGCATTTCGCGCACGGAACCAATTGTTCCTGAAATCAAAATTTTCTCTTTAGTCTTACATTAGAGAAAGCAAAATATTATTAGATTATTTATTGGAAAAGTGAATTATTTTTTTAAAATTAACACACGTAAAATATAAAGTTGTTAAGAAATTTCAAAGTTTGTATAACGTTTTTCGCGTGATTTTATAGACGCAACTTTTTTTCGATTGATTTTAATTCGTCAGACAACGTCATGCTTGTTGGTGCTGTCGGGCGTGCGCTTCCTCCGCTACGTATTACTTCATTTCCCATAATTGGTTCTTACATCATCGACCATTGAGGATTACATTATCGTTCGACAGAATCAACATAAGCACGAATGTGTGTTTGCTTGGACGAAAACGACGCACATGGCTGGATTAACTGGCTTTTATGTGTGTTACGTTATCAAATAATCCAATGCTAATTGCAATCAGAACGGATCTACCTGACTCTGTTCCCACGCCGCTGCATTCCAATCGCTGTGCTCGACTCCGACCGCGGGTTTTTGAGGCCTGGGCCGTCTCTGAGACGCCGGCAGCGAGTTATTCTCGCGCTCCCATTTCTATGATAAATTGCTTGTTGAGTAAATACGTAACGATATAGGTAATATATGTATCTATCATGTAACTTATAAAACAAAGCTACAGTAAAAATCAGGTATAATTATTATACCTAGATTACGTCTTGTTAATAATAAAAGAAATCTTTATTTTTAATTTTTAAACTCAAAAAATCCTCATATTCGAACAACACAACATGTTTGTGGAAACGTTTAAACAATTTTCACGCGACTTTTTATCACACGATGCGCTACGTGCAGCCGTTTTATCGATTTTGCAATGTACCTATCGCAGCACATTGGCATCATTGCAGGGTTGCATGGTTAACGTACATACCAGAGTTCGCTAATGCGCTTCTCGTTTTGAAATATATATAGATAGACATATGATGATGACTGTGCAAATGCGAATTTCACTTATCGCAGAATCGCGATGTGAACGCGCGATAACAGTCCAGTAACGTAGCGTTCACTTCGCTAAACTCGTGCAAAGCGAATGTGAGCGAAATATGTATGTACGTAATATCTGTTAAATAATCGATGTGTCACACAAGCGGTTTGTTCGGTCAAATATCGAAGACGGTTCGTTACACACGAGCACGTGCGAATTGCCGACGCCGATCGCTGCTTTAGTATAGTTCGCAACTATGACACATCGATTATATGACTACACGCGCGTGTAAAAAGCATCTGATATCGAGTTTAATTTGAACAATGCCGCGTTACACTGCCATCGATTTTGCGAAAGGGCCTTGACTTATTATACGCGTACAGAACTTTTATATTGTGTTTTACTGTTGCTTCTGCGATGGAATCGCGATATGTACGAAGAGACATTTATCGGTCTTGTTCCATCGCGCAAAGCATTTCTGCGTCTTTATTTTTTTTGTTTTTAATCTCGCCGCGTTATCATCAATGTTTACATTGATTATTATCTATACATATTTACCTCCATGCATTTGGGCTCGTGTATGGGAAAACTGGCGGTGCCGAATTCCCGACCGCATATGTAACACGTGACGGTTCTGGGACCGCGTTTCGCGGACGACGACCTGACCCGCTGATCCGTTGGTCCACATGAGGACGGATTTTGGGGAGTAGTCGGCGTCTTCGAATTCGTTTCCGCCGTGTTCTCCGATTTCTTCTTGTTCTTATCGCTGCGGAAGTTCAACGCCACCGGTTTCTGGATTGATTTCGGAACTGGCGGCACGGCGAATTTTGACTTCGCCGTCGTACTGGACGGTGAAATCTCCTTGATCTTCGTTTGACTGCCCTTCGGATGACTATGAAATCTCTCTGGTTGATCCGGACGTCCGCAGGTCTTGCAGGGTTCCGGCGCGGCGGCGTTCTTTGCCGACGCGGTGGTGAATATCTCTAGGTCGCTCGATAGACTGATGCGCGAGTTCTTCTTCTTCTTTACCGTGGACAGAACTTTGGGAGGACCGTTTCTACTCGAAAGAGAAGAAATATGAATTTTTAAAGTATAAAATATAATTTTTTGATGCGCGTACAACGTTAAATGCGTTTGCTTGTCAACGAAAGTAAAATAAGGATCTTTTAATTTGAAGATACATAGTAAATTACTTTTAGTAAGTTAAAACAAAATTATTTTAACTTTTACGGGATTTAATTGTTGCGAAACAAATAACAGTTAATAAAATATTTGATAATTCTATTAATTCGCAATTCGAATCATTACAGACCTATTGTTGTTATCATCGAATTTCCTGACGTCGGTGTTCCGTCCAGAGGACGCTTGTTCCTGCGTCATCGTATTCGGTGGTGACAGGGTCTTCTGACTTCCGGTGGAGGACGACCGTGACGAGTCGATCTCCATTTGGTTCGTTACAATCCGTGGCTCGTCAATCTGCTCGAAGCTCTGTCGCTTGCGACGTACTGATACGACGTCGTCGTCTGACAACAAAGTAGTAGTCATCGCCGTTGCGGTGGTAACTGCGGCGCTCTGACGTCGTCTTGTCGCGAACGACGGCGACGGCAACAACGACGACAAAGACGATGTCGACGTGTTGTTACCGGCCAACACTTTGTCATTTGATGACTGGAAACGCGTCATTGAGTCGCACAGCAGCTCCTTGCTGAGCAGCGACATGTCGAGTTTATCCACCAGCGTGGGGTCCAGTACGCTTGGTCTCGCGAGATTGGCCGTTTTCGGTCTCTCCAGCTCTTCTCTGCAGAACGCACGCACGCGTTTTATCTTCGGCGGCCAAGTTCCGGTGTTTGCCACATTTTTCACCGCCGTCTTCTTGCTGTCTGTTTTTTTGGCCGTACCTGCTTTGGAAATGATTTGATAGCGACCGTGAAGAAATCGTTAGAAGTGTGTGGCAAATCTTGGTCCTCGATAGTGAACCTTTGTTAAAAGCCACTTTACATTTGATACCGCGAGATACCGCATAAAATAATTGACACTCTTAAATGTAAAAAAAAATACTGAAAGAGAAAACATGAAACAATGTGAGGGAGATAAAAAAGTTTAAAAAAATAGAGAAAAAAATGACTTATTAAAATTGTTTCGAGCAAAAATATATTCGTGTTCTTCGATTAATATGAACGCGGTAAAATTATGATGAGCACTTTACCTTTTAAGATGCTCAGGTCATCCTTGATTATGAGAAACGTTTTCTCCGACAAAAATTTACACGGTTCTCTCTTCCACTTCATGATGATTTTTATTGACGTCGTGTTCTCACAAATCACTGTTACGAAAGTTTATTCGCACGTAGTTCGTGTCGCGGAACGAGCATTATCGTGTTTCTCACGTCACGTAAGTTCTCTTTTTCGAAAGCATCGATTCGCGCCGACACTTTTATTAGTATCTTGTATAACGAAAAAAGAGATACAATTAATTAGAAAATTGCAAAAGCACTTTTAATTGTATCGTTCACGGCTGCGTTTTTTTTTCAAATTGTAAATTTGTTTTTTATATCATATTTAGAAAAAGGTTTTTTGCGCCCGATCGAAACTTTTGTTTAAACGATATTTATTTCCACACAAACAAATTTTTTTTCAAATGAGCGATGATCAGTTAACGTCACAAACATTCCTTCATTGGAATCAACAAACGCACAACGAGAAAGTTTTGATGTCCATTGTAACTTGTCGCACTAAAATTATCAGATTGACAGAAAACACAAATCAACTTTATGATTAAAATTAAACAACGCAACACGTTAAAACACGCTCACCGCACGACATCCGAAAGCATCACCGTTTTCTTCTTTCGTTTTGCAAATTACAAGTGTAAAAAAAAAAAATTACGCAACAGAACGGAACGTTTAATTTTAATCGTGCGTGAACGCAAGCGGAAATGAACTTCTCGATGACGCGCGGCTCATTACTACCGTTACGCGGCGCACTGCGAGCTCAGCTTTACCCTTGCCATTAGCTTCGCACGGCTTTCACCTTTCTATACATACGCGGTCGACTGTGTGACAGTACACAGGTGGCAGAAGGAAAAATCGATCCAACGACCACCGTTTAAAAACGACTATATCGCCTCGCGGAAGTCGTTCGAAACAAACGGATAATACCAAGTACGTGGAATTGTGAGAAAAAGGGAGACACGCTATATACTATTCTTTTTTTTTTTTTTTTTAAGTTTTATTTTGTGTGCGTATACACACACACACTTACATATTTAAATATAAAATATCGAAAAGTCAATGCACTTTGTGTTGCACAATAGAATTATACAACATATATACACAAGTAATTTACAAAAGTACGTCAATATTAAACAATAGTACATACATATGTGGCGTTAACGACGATATCTATACCGCTTGAAGTGAAACCACAATTGGAAAATGTTGTTGTGGAATTGACATCTAAATCCACGCTTGTACGAATACTCCCATTCTCGATTGACGATCTTAAACGCTATGTCCTCGTACGGCGGACCCGCGTGAAATCGCAGGATGGCGAAGTCTTTGTTGTCAGCGCAGGGTGTCTGCAAGTTTAAAATTAATGTTTTTATTTATGTGTCAACACGTGTGAGACGAGCCATTAAATATTCAGATGACGTTAACAAGAGATCATAATACGCGAGAGAAACAGTAATATTATGTCTTACCAGAAAATATTCCGGCGTGGTATTCTTGTCGATCAGATCCGGATAGAAGATATTAAACTTGTAACCTTGCACGATCTTAGGCGGCGGATTGTCCATGTCGTAATGCGTCTGATTGTACTTGTTCCACTCGAAGCCGGTGTGCACGCGGTTGAAGTAACGCGGTTTGCGCGGCCGGTACTTGTCAGACCACAAGTAGATCTGGGCCTCTAGCGACGCTTCGACGCTAAATTGCGCCTCGTCCGAATTCATTCCTTTGCGCGCTTCTCGATGCATGGCTTGCTCCTCAGTTGTCATCACGTTTTGAATCTTCCTACCGGTGTTCAGCACTTCCTGCCGCGCGTACTCCAATCGTTGATTGTCGTCGTCCTCCTGCGTGATGAGCGTGCCCGGTTCGAGCTGTGAGTAAGATATGTAGACCGGTGAATAGCCACCCGTTTCGTATTCTCGGAAGCACTCGGTCAGTAAATCGTTGGCGGCATTGGTCTCTTGATCGTCGCTGAAATATACGTGATAGATTTATATACGTGTAGTATAGATTATTACCTGCAGTATTATACATATATCAAAAGAGAAAAACTAAAATTTAGAAGCTTAAAAAGCTCAAAGAAAAGTTATAAAAACAAAAACACTTACTCAGATTGACTATCTTCATTCTTCTCAACTGCTGTACTAATAGACGGTTCATTCTGTTTCATCGACGACTCACTCTCCTGAGCTTGCGAGCTCTCAGCCTCGTTCTCGGTTCTGGCCACACCTTGTTCGGCAATTAGAACTTCCAATTTTTTACGCAGGTTCTCCTGATGCCGATCTCTGAGTCGCGCTCTCGCGATATGAGCTACAAGTTAAGTATTTGATATAAATTGCATGTACATTACGGATTTGTAGTTTGTGATTGAGTTTATAACACACGTGTATTGCGTCGTTACCGTTCAACTGTGAAGAAAGACTCTCCCAATATCCGACATCGACGCCTTCAGGTTTTCCCGTAATTTTTTCTTGAATCTGTGATTGCAGAGCCTCCAATTGCGACACTGTTTTGCCTTTAAAAAGTGATGTCACATCTTTGGCAACTGATTCGTGGATTCCTTCTCTTCTTCCAACAGCTAAAGAAGATAATTTATAATATAAGTAAACCAGAAGAAATGAGATAAAAAAAAGAAATAAAAAGAAATGAGAATTATTCTTCTTACCAACTTCATACTCAGTCCGTTCTAATTTCCGAAGCTTGTGTAATTCATCCTCTACAATTACAGTTATATCGTTCCAATAGTCTAAATTCTTGCCTCTTTCTAATTCCTTGTAAACCTTAATGTCTTCTATAAGATCCTCCAAATCTTTCACGTGCAAACCTCGCAAATATGTGTACGGTTCATGCATTTCCACCGCATCAACCTCCTCTTCTGCACTGATATATTTCGCAAGAAGATCAATGGGTTTTGCACGACCGTCCTGAATCCTAATACGAGATCTTAGTCTAGCTTGTTCAAGATGAAATTGATCTTCCTGCCGCGCCCATTGCTCCAACTGAGCGGCTTCCTTACCTCTCTGTAACATAGTCATTTCTTCCTCCCTTTGTTGCCGCTCCAATTCTCTCTCCTGTCTCCTCTTCTTAACTTTTTCTAATTCTCTTTTATTTTCCTCCTGTTTGTGTCTATTACGAATCTCTAATTCTTCTCTGTCCATACCCAGCAAACCTTCTTTGCCCAACTTTTTTGACCATACAAAAGTAGATAAAATATTTCCATCCCCAAATGGATTATCTGTATTTGTGTAGTGCAGATAGTCATTATCCCAGCCCATTCGTTCCTTACGCTTACGTTCTTTAGCTTCCTTCTTTTTTAGTCGACGTAAGCGTTTCTCCTCTGGTGTTTCCGTCGCTTTCATTAATTCCTTCTGACGTTTATGTTCTTCTATTTGTTTTTGTCTCTTTTTTTGCAATTTTTCTAAGAATTTTGTGGAGTCCGAAGATGAGGAGCTGTCACTGGATTTGCCTGAATTGAATGACGAAGACGATGAAGAAGATGACGAAGATGACGAAGATTCCCTAAATAGAAAGGTACAATGTATGTATATAAATTAAACGTCAAAAAACTTCGTCATAGTTTCACAATCATTAAAAAAAAAAAAAAAAGAATCAAGATGCGATATTTAGCTTCTGTGAAACTTACTATTGCATATAGAGTTTATTTGAGGGAGAGAAACGGACACAATGAACATAACCTAATCAAATATTAGAAAAACTCCTACCTTTTTTGACTTCTATGCTTAGATGACTTTTTCCTCGATCCATGACGCAAGCGAGAATCTTTCTTCTTAGATTTTTTGTGTCTTTCACTGGATTTTTCGGAAGACTTATGGCTGGACTTCGATCTCCTGGATCGACGTTCTTCGTACTCGCGATCTCTTCGCGACGTTCGGCTGTGGTGCAACATTGTTGGACGAATTATCGCAATTGCAATGTGTTATACAGAGAAAAATTACATGTATTACACTACATGTATTTATTTAATCTTTTCTTTTTCAAAATAAAATCTGAGAGACTCGAATCACGACTGTCACGTACGTAGGTAAATGTTACAGAACAAAAAGCAGGAAGAAGATGCAGCTGGAGGTACTGTGGTTAGTAGTAGGATACGCGCGTATAGGGTACGTGACGTAAACCTATAGATTTTTCAGTACTGCCAGTAATAACCGAACGTAGATTAGGTTAGGTTCTAAATCGCGCTACAGACGCTTTGAAGCATGTGCAGCGCAACTCGGATCTTACCTAGAATTGCTCCTTCGAAATATTTGTACATAGCACGACTTATCTCGAATCAGTCATTTTTTTACGGTGATATTATTATAATTTCGTTGCAAATACACGATCATTAAAATTTCGATCATTATGATTTGCACAAAAATCCGATCAATATTGGACAAAATCTTTGAAATGACACGTCTAGGAAAAAATTAATGATTTTATTATGCGACGAATATTTTATTATAAAAAGTATTAAAAAAAAAAAAAAGGAAATAGAGCCAGAAGATTAGTTGCTGCGGTTTTACGC